>WURW02040865.1:0-10193 GCA_009936525.2 Taenaris catops
ATACGAACATTATGCCGTAACGGCAACTATGAAGTACGAATATATTATGTTTAGCAGCTCTTTAATTTAGTTTGATGATCTACAGACAACGAATATAGTAACCTCATGACAAGAAATATCCCTTGCTGAATACATTTTTTATAATTTTTTTTCGTATCGCATGCCGCAATGCAGCACGAATACTACAGTCTAAATACAACCTCTGTGGAATAACAATGAGAACACTTGTCTTGTACAACTAAGTTCTAGGATTACAGTTCTGATCGATTGTTAGCTTATTTTGTAAGTTATACAAACTGGGTTCAGATGTGTTTTTGCAAATAACATGCATTTAATAGAGCAAAATACTTTCGTGTAGTACGTCTCCCCTGAGGCTAATTATGAATACACAGTGATTTCTTGTGTGAAGGCCTTTACTACTATGCGATTTAGCTTAGTGATCCTATTTGAACTCTGACCAGAAAGTAAGAGGCTGTTAAACATTTAACTAGTTTAGTCGGTATAATAGGTTAACAAATTTTGCAAAGCTAAGAATCTTACTGGTCGCACAGGTCGGCAACGTTCTAAAGTAAAACAACGTGTGATGTTCTCAAGAACACTTAAGCGTAAATCTTTGAAAATATCATGTATCTACCAGTCGTCATTCATATTTGTTTAATACAATTAAATCCCGAATAAAACTTCATTATCCATCAATGTTGTCAGTGAATCGGTCATAAATAATGTGTGTTTAAAAGAGTCATACCAATTATTATTCTTCTACTGTAAGTGAATTAATTATTTTGCTCGTGAACGCTTAACACAAAGAATGTACAACATAGCAAGCGGACGGTCTTTCAAAGTTCATGAATTGATGTGTTATTGAGCCCTTACACAAGTAGACTCAATGCATTCCAAGGCAGTAAAATCACAAATGGTATGGTAATAGATCTTTTATGTTTTCTGCAGATCTGAGACGATCATATTCTTGTACTCCGATCTCTTTCTAACTTACTTTTTGATCCGAATCGGTGACCCGTAAGTGATAATATTAAGAGGATGCTCGAGAATCGACGATTGGGTAACGTGGATGTTATACGAAACATCAATCTTGAACTCAGTGAACATATTTCTCATTTTTGAAATCTAGCGATAAGAAATAATTCAAAATACAGTATTTTTATTATTTAAGGTTTTTATTTTCCAAAATTATAATTGTATGCTGTAATTGTATTCCAATTATCTTTCAATAAAACATTATATATGTTATAGCAAATCCCAAAGCTCGTTAAAGGCAACACCAACAAAAACCAAACGATACTTGTGTTCATGAGTTTGAGTACAAAATTTTGCAATAGCGAACCATTGAAAAGAGGGATATTGGAAACAAAATTTTTTATAAAATTAAAATTTATTTATTTTGCAAATTGAAACGATGTTGTGATAATACATTGTACGTTTGAGGTTGTAATCAATTTTTGTCAGTTTTAATTAATATGGTATTAACGTCTACAATTTACATTTTATACGAGAAAATGGCGTTCCTTATTTTCGCTTATAATTACTTTCACGCTTCTTTATGAAGTCTCTGTTAGTTTAATAATTTAACAACATTAGTTTATAAAGGGAAAGACTTATTTTATCTACCAAAGTCTACTATATTTACAAACTCAGCGTTACTTTTAGTTGGAAAATATAGTTCGGTCATATGAAGATATGGACATACATTTTAGGTCGCAAAATCAATTTTTACCCTTTTACGTTAGGTGTAACATTACTAGGAGATGGTCTATAATAGTGTTTGCTCTCGGCTGGACCTAAACTTACAATAACTTTCTATTAAAACGACCGTACTTGGCGTCCCAGTAAATGCGAACGCGGAAAAATCTTATCTAAACATTTTCTCGTATGTACTCTCCTGCCACATACATCTTATATTGGACATAATGGATAATAAAATAACACAAGGGGCATAGAATATCAAATTCTAAAAGGTACAATCAAGTCCTAAACGGGATTTGTGACCTTAACCTAATCTATTATGGGCTCACAGAGATAGGTCCCCGAGTTTTTGTGGGGCTTCTAAATATTGGTCCGGCTCCCACGGGTTCAATTCCGGATTCTGTCAATTTAGGAAACGATCTTTCTTATTTTAACGATTTTCCGAATTGGGTCAGGTCTGCAGAGTTCCGGGACAATGTCAAGTAGAAGTTACATGGGGTAGGAGATGTGTGCTACAAAGTACTTCCGTTGTTATCCCTCTAGAATAATGGGACTTCAGCTTAGACTATACGATCACTTAAAATCAAGTGAGAATGTAGCCAAATGCTAGACTGTTACCCAAAAAATATATATAAATACGGAGCATAATGGAAATATAAATTATAACATTTGTAGTCAATAGGTAATAAGGAAAACATACTAATATTTAACTTTCCTCACACTGTGTATTTGACGTCACGTTCGCCAAGAGCCTGTACGTTTATGATTTAGTAACATTGGCCGCATAGATATTTGTTGCGTACGAGGTGCTTATCGTACGTGAGCGTTTTCCTAATCTCAGTTATGACGGTTTATAATACAGCTCATAATAGTTATGACATGGATAATATATGAGACAGAGCGCTATTTGATGGCGGAAAAGCAATAGACACAACGTAAGATATGAAATTTAAAATTTACATTGTCTTTATACAATGACCAACATTGCAGCCGTTGGCGACATAATGTGTTGTAATTGTCAATTATGACAAATGATATCCACTACTAGCTGTTGCCTGCGACTTTGTCCGCGTTGTTTTTATCGTGCTCAGCCGACGCATTCGTCGTGATTCTTTAAGTTGATATATATATATATATATATATATATATATATATATAATTTATGTCACTTACTCAAATTAAATAAACACAATATTTTAAGTGATACACTTATCACAACATGTTAGCGAAAACTATACCAAATCTGTTAAGCCGTTTTTGAGCTGTTTTTAAAATTGTAACAACCATACTTTTGGTTATTTCTCATATAACTTCACTGTACAGACAGAGATCTCTTACATTTTTATTACAGATATATATTTTCATACAATAGTTAAAAAACTTACCAAATATTGGCTAGAAATTAGATAAAATATAAAAAAAGAAATATAAAACTCCCATTTAACCCTCGCCATATGATCATTTGTTACAAAAAATAATTGTATTCACTATCAGTCCTGTTGGCTGTGCTGCGACACCGTTATCTTAAATTCATAAACTCACAATAGAACTTGCGCTATACTTCACAAGTAGCAGAAAATCGTGGTCCAAAATTTATAAAAAGGTTATTACGTCATCTTTTCATTAAAATAAAACACAAGAGAAAACTTATTCAATTTTTTTATCCAATGCGATGGATATTAACAGTAGAGATTTAGTTTAATTTATACGGTAGTCTCTAGAGATAATATAAAATGAAAGCGCCATAGAACAACGAACATAATATCGTGAAGAGCGACAACTTGGGGTCTTAAAAAGCTGTTTTGAAGCATAGTCATTCACCGTGAAGACTTCTCTCAAACAAAAACAGTAATAATTTAGATCATTTTCTTGTGGATAAAGTACCTCAAAAAGCGAAATCTGTAAATGTTTCAAAATTAACTGTCCAAGGTCATTGTGTTGAAGTTTTTCAAGGTTAAACAAACGTAAACAATGCTTGTAAATTGGATAAAATATAACAGCATTCTAAATTGTTGTAAAAAGAAAAAAAGAGTGCGGGGCTTTAGTCGGAAATGCTAAAAAAATACAGGTATTGTTTTGCAGAAATTTATAAGTAAGACTACAATAAGTCCTACTTATACATTTCTGCAAAATTTTCTGCAATTTTTCTGCAACATTCTGCAAAAATATTCGCGTAACGATTTAGAAATTTATATTTTTATTATATAATTGTCCATTTTGTTTCACTAAAATAAATCTTAACTTTTCATATTCTCTATACATACAATCAAGATAAAATACTAAAAAATGATATGAAATTAAGAAATATAAGAACTTGGATAAGTGAACTTATTTTTTACTAGGGATACAAAATAATTCCATTTACTTTATATCACCGGCCTACTTACAGATCCGCTTCAGGCGTATATGCCAAATCAAAATAATAATCAATTCATTAATAATTTAATAAATATAGGTTACATATGTTTAACAAAACACAGGAACTAAATAGATCTAACTTTTATTTGTAGTTTTAAATTATTTCTCTCACTAATTGTTAGAAACAACAGAGCCTTTTGTGTATAACAAAAAAACATGTAATGATTTTTCGTTACGCAAAGATGCTTCAAAATTTGTTATCGAAATATATATATTAAAGCCAGAGGAAACGCACCGTGTGGATAAAAATAAAACTAATATTCATACATTTGCATTTTTGAAAGTATATTTTAATGACTCATATACGTAAAACCAGTTTTGTCAAATCAGGTGCTATTCTGTCACGTCATACATAACCTAATATAGCTTTATGCACACTGGTAAAATATCAAATTCAGAACATTATAGCGTTTACTGTAAACGAAACGAAACAATATTATTTTATTTCACGGCAAACAGGGCAGTTAAAACAGATGGTTGTACTGTAACAAAAACCCTTTTATCCGTTCAACGTCCTTCATTAAGGAATCATGTTTTTACTAATTAGGTAAATTGTACTCCATACGTGACCTTCGCGTGAATAGCACGCTCACCATAATATAGTGATTGTTTCAATTAACCTTAATTATTATAATCGTGACAAGTTCGTTCCCCTCTGTGAGAATATGGATAAGCATTAATGTTATCTAGAACTTCACATTTGAAATAAACACACACAAAAATAATCTAAAAAAAAACACTGGCTAGAATTAATGTTACTAAGACACTAAACACAAACACGCACACTTATATAGTATAAAGCAGAAACGAGTATTCGTAACATTCCGTACGGCACAGCAACGTAAAAGAATGGGACGAGATCAAGCGTTCCTGTGCAAACTTTGCAGAAAAAAATCCATTGCAAAGAGATCTTGCAAATAGTGTTTCTTACTGGCGCAATGATCTACTAAATTCAAATCTTTACAAAATTATTTTATGACTATAATTCGTTTGAATAATAAAATCGTTCGCATTAGAAACAGAACACACGTGCATGGAAATTTTAACTGGCATTACAAACTAAATCAATACTACGCAGTAAGTAAGCCCAAGAATTTTGAAATATATTTTTTTTATCTGAAATATATTTTGAAATATTATATATTTCTCCGACGTATCCTCAAGGAGCGCATGTGATCAAAACATTCAAGGCGTTTATACAAAGTTTTGCCTTTATTTTTCTCCTTAGAGTACTTTTATTAGAGACATAACTTAAACCTTGTATAATGCGACCTAACAACAATTTGTGACGAACAGTTTTTTTGGTAGATACAACACTTCGAATTGTGTTGTTAATAAAATAATACGTATAGTGTCCATTGTTACGTTATCGGTCAGGTTTGAGCATACGTTCACTTCGTGACACGTTATCTGGAATTGGAACTTATCCTATTAATAGAGTAGTACGTCTTTTTCTTTAATTGTTTTGGTTTAACAGATTAAAAACACTGCTGAATGTAACTCAAGCTATTCTAAAGTCAAGCTGTATATAAACCAATATTTACTCATTATTGAGCTATAAGGATGCTATGGAAAGTATATAGAATATTGATATGTATTTTTGATCTAGCGTTCAGGAATAGTCAAATTTAAGTTAGCAAAAATAGAATAAATTGACAACCTCTCCGGCGCAACGGTGCGAAACAGCTGAAAAATTGATTGAGTCGATTCCCGACTGTATCACTTTAGAAAACGAACTTTTCTAAATTGGCTTGGTCCGGTCGTTATGTGTATGTTTTCTGGTGGTAGCCTTCGGTCGCGGTTGGTTACCAAGCGATTTAGCGATCCGGTACGATGTTGTGTAGAAGCCAATTAGGAAAAGTGTGTGCTATAATAAAGTACTCTTGCCTTAACCCCTCCAGATTAGCGCTTCTTCAACTTAGACTACTTTACCACTTAACATCATATGCGATTGTAGTCAAGCGGTAATCTGACAACAATAAATTGCCATCTAGCTATTGTACTTCGTTTAATCTTGGAGGATTCAAGTCTTTTTAACATACATCAATGTTCTACATGTGTACGTAAGCGTTATTCTTGATTCTACACTATGTAATATAGGTAAACTAAAATGCATGGATATATAAGCTGTGTACATGCAAACGATGCAGAAAATAACTAAATTTACTATTTAAATAAGAACATCATCACAATTTACTTACAACATTAACTTGTCCAACGGCATAACCGAGCACAATAGTGAACGTCGTAATAGCATTCCTCAATGCAAATGGTCTTGATACATCACAAGGAATGAGCCTAACACGTGCTGCAAGAGTTAACGCAAGAACAGCAGCGGACCAGGCGAATGCCGTTACGAACAATAGCAGAAGGATCGTTATTGTTCCCTGAATAAGTCCAGTTATTGTGCTGTACTATTTTATTGTTTACATTCTCACACCCCACTCTCAGTGACATATTTTTTTTAAAGTTTCTAAACTAATTTCTTATATAAATATGCACGGTTCGCCATAAGTTTCCGCTTTCATAGAAGAGGTAAATAACACCACACTCCTCTAGTTGCTAGTGTAGGTATCCTCACAATGTTTACCTTCACCGATATAAAGTACGTTTGGTACGTGTAATTATAGTTGGTTATTAAAGTTTTTTTAAATAATCGTTTACATATATATACAATTGCGCAATTTTATGCAAATTTAAAGGCACGGTTAGAATCGCTTATTAAACCGGGCGCTACAAGGATGATAAAATCGTGATTTAACCCGTATATGATTGTTATAACGGCCTTTGTTTTTAACTCTTCTTCTTGTTCTTTGGAATTTTGTAAATAACGGAATTGTATAATTAATAGAAAAGGGAATCTCCACTTATTAATATTTGAACTAGTTGATGTCCGCAATTTCGTCCGTGGGATTCGATTTTATCAAGCAGTATTACAATTAAATTTGATTTAGGGGAATCTGAGGAGATACCAAAAATTAAAATTTCATTACAAAAATTCTTAAAGAAATATGTTTTTAATATAAAAATTCATGTGCCTAATTTCGTCACGCGCTTTTCGTTGAAGGAAAACATCGTGAGGAAACCTGCATGTCTCGGGAGAAATTCCGGGATATATGAAGCCCACCAACCCGCATTGGAGCAGCGTGGTGGGTCTAAGCTCTGTAACCTTCTCATCTATGAGAGGATGCCTGTGCCCAGCACTGGGGTCGTCAATAGGCTGCTACATACATTGTTTGTTTGTTCAACTCAGTTTGCTGACAATAGTTGCCCCCATCTCCAAACTATATATACTCCTGATCATAAACACCATCAACCCTAAGCCACAATGCAAACGTCTACGTTAAAAGAAAACAAGCATCTTAAATTAACGTAACTGATTGTAATTTTAACTCAAAACAATATTAATGATACTATTGTATATGTTTCTAAACATACGAGTAGAAACTGTTATATTATAGACGTTTAAATCCCTAAAGCGAACAACGCATGTATAATCCATATTTCATTTAATACCATTGAATATACAATGAGTAAAGTGCCTTGAATACTAACTAGAAAACAATTTATTCCGTTAATTGCTCAAACAAAACTTTCTACGGTCCTTTCTAGGGAATTTCTGGTGGTGTGTTTTTTTGTAGTGGCTCGTAATGTATGTCTCGAGATTGATTTATAGCTGGATGGATGTATGGATCAATTTTCAGTTTCGTCTAAATTAGTGATAAGCATGCTGTGAAAAGATATTATTTTGTACATGCTGAGTCTGCAGAAGTATATTCAGATGTACTCGAACTATTTTCGCTACAGATGTAGACAAAGAGACATATATTCTTTCTAGAAGTAAGACGTTATAAGGAATTAATTTATAAGTAATATACATGATCACCCTAACAGGCATGTTCTATATAGTCAGAGGATGTCTCTCAAGCAACCCTTAGTCGGTTCTATTAATTTCACAGAAATTGCTAAGTAATCTTGGTGGATTTTAATGCGTCTAATACATTATTTAGAATAGTAAGCCATCGCTTCAGTATTTAAAATCTGTCTTAATTTGTATTACGCTCTAAATGTTTTTTTAAAAGATTTATCTCTCTCACTGGACCACTTTGTAATAGTATTTTTCCATTTCAAAAGTATTTTGTTTGCGTTGACTCGGTTTTCTTTTAATTTGTAATAAGGAGATTCACAGCTGTGTTTAAGTAATGAAGCTTTTAATTAAATATTCTACATTAATTTGCTTTCTCATAAAACCCTTTCCTCAAAACCTGATATTATCCTTAAAGTAAGTAAAATCAAGGAAGCCATTTTTAATTAAACGGTAAACAAATTCTTTGGATTTTGCGTTGAGAATTTTTATAACGGCTTCGCTATGCTATGCAATCTTCAAATATACAAATAGTAAATTTTTGTACAATAAGCGCATATGTCGATTGGCGAAGTATATTTTATAGTTTTGTTCGTTTGTCCTATTTATGCACGCTATTGCAAGGAGTCTGGTATTGAAATTACTACAGCATAATAGTTCAAAAATATATTGTCGGAACCGATTTCAGGCTATGTAAATTTAGGACACGAAGTTTTTCAATTAGAATGAGACGATATGTGATATGAATCTCTAATGAAAGAATTCGGCGGCGACTAGTTGCTACCTAGCTGGCTTAGACGTAACAACAGTTGATTTAACGATCCTATATCATGTCGTGTAGAATTACTTTTAAGTAAAATGACTGTATTGTAACAGTTTAAAAAAAGTGTGCCCAGTGATATTTGTTGCCGGAAAATCTTCTCAGCGGAGTCAACTTTCCGAACCGGTGGTAAATTCACCCTTTGCGCGCCTTACTGACACACTTGACGATTCAAAAAAATTTGTAAAAAGTCAACTTGAATAAAGAATATTTTCATTTTGATTCAATATCAAAATTTAAATATTCTTTATTCAAGTAGACTTTTTTCTTGAACATGTTCTCGTAATAAAAAACACAGCGATACAAAACTTTTTAATCACAGCGATGCAATCTTAAATGCCTGGACCTTCAGTGGGTAATTGTTGTCCCTGGATAATACATAGTTTTAAAAACACTTGTTTTTGCCACAATAGCAGAAAAGTGAGATAGCAATTACGTTTTTCCCACTTATATAATAATATGCCTAATTATTCTATTTCTACCCTCGTCGCGAATAAAAAGTCGCAATGAGCTTAAAATTAGTATATCTCGTGAACCATTACGATGAAACGATTTTTTGCCATAACATCGTTTTGTCTGTTGAGGTCAATTTTTAAAATTTGCAACCATGCCGCTAATAAGTCTCAGTACAAAAATTATATTAATTGTTTTTGTATAATACTAAAAATTATTAACGGTGTTTAACTCGTATGATGCTTTTAAATTATTTACGATAACCATAAAAAAAACTGAAAACTAAAGATCATTAAGAAATTGAAGAGTATTCTATTAAATACTGAGATGTATGGATTTAAAATTCTACCAACTATGAACAACGCAGCTATTCGTGTAATGATAATTCTTAATAATAACATTTTAAAAGTTCATTGTAAAAGAGCAATCACCTACTTCACTCTTGCTATCGAAACGACTTTTTAAGCCTATATTAATGATAGGGCGACAAGGTTTAAATTTTATATAAAATGTATCACACTCGCTTTGAAGAAGGAAAAATTGCGAGGTAATCTACATGTGTCAAAAGAAATTTAGTTATAACCGAGCTTTGCAGCCGGGTAAGAGCTGCGCAAATATGCGCCTCCAACTATCTAACCTTCTTTATCGAAGAAATGGGCGTCGGCTACTTCCTTTCTCTTCCTCTCCAGTACATACTCAAGTGCAGTGATGGCCACGTAATATTAGCAAATTGCTATCCTACGCCGCATACCACCGACCATTGCTATAACAGGAAATCTGTGTCAAGCAGTAGAACTTTGATGTTTTGTTATTAACGTTTCTTTTTAAATGAAATAAAGTATGTAAAAAATATTACGCATAACCTAACCTAACCTAACCTAACCTAACCTAACCTAACCTAACCTAACCTAACCTAACCTAACCTAACCTAACCTA
>WURW02041906.1:0-10191 GCA_009936525.2 Taenaris catops
CTATGTGCGCTTCTGGACGATCCAACAGGCGGCGACATCACACCTCCATATGGAGGCGGTTCAGGCGGCCGCTCCAAATCTCGCGTGCAGTTGAAATCTGACAGACATTCTCAATTATTTGTCTCAAATTTGAATCATAAAACATTCTTATATGATCGAACTTTTGTGTAGCTTGTTAGCAACGTACTGGTGGAAATATGCCTACTGCCAATGGGCTATCCAGCTTAGAAGCTATAGCTGCACTGGGCCAATGGGCCACCCCATTGATTGTATAGAGATATGTAGGTTTCTTGAAGATGTTATCTTCCATATAAAAGAGCTATGTATACATATATAACGTCATATGACTGAGATTAGTACTTAATTAACAATATTATTAGCGCGCGAGAAGTTTTTGAAATAAAAAATTATGATGCAGTGCGTTTTGAACATGTGTCAGGGACCGAATATCCACGTGCAATTATAATGTTCAAGATTTGTGTGGGGTGAATATTTTCAGTCGATTCTATTGGCATTTTTTAAGTATATATAACTGTTCTGTCGTAGAATGATGTCGTGTACAACATATAGTACACACGCCGTTTCTGTTATATTCCATCGTATACATCTGCCATTGGTTGAGATAATGGTTATTGCTCGGCCTTTAAGGCAAAAAGTACACAGATGTAATACAAATATCCACACCAGTTCAAGCAAAAAAATGACACTATTTTGTAAACTGAATGCAATGATCTTAAAGAAAGTTTACTTATTATCAAATATTACTTTTATGTTTAATAAATACAAAAAAAAGGATCAACTATTATCGTGAGTTTGATACCGAAAACTTGTCGCGTCTTCGACCTAAGCTAATATTATATAATACAGTACAGTATCCGCCAATCAATAGACATAAAATAGCGAAATATATACTACATATAAATGTTTTATTTTGCTACTATGCATTCACCCACAGTAGTTCAATTTGATTGCATGTACCTATATTTTTGCTACATTTGGCAATTTCTATTTTTTTTATTGGTTGTCCTGTTTTATGATTCATTTATTTTGTGAACCCTATTGTGATGTTTTTATCACACACTAATTTGCCTGCAAAAAAATTACGCAAAACTTGTTCTGTCGCGTCGATTGTTCAGAGTATGTACATCTAAGTAGGTATCTTATCAAATACGAAAATCCCTGCACGCGTTTTAAGAGCATGCTAAAAAGTTACAGAACGAGTCCCGTAATCAAATTTCAAGCGTAGTTTTTGTGGTCTGTGAGGTAGTGTATTTAAATATTAGAACCAAATGAAAAAGTCACGTTAATTTGAAGAAATAACTTCGAGAATGAATTGTAAATAAGTAGTAGTTCATTTTAAAGTGCCAAATTATTTGTCTACGCTTTCATATAGTAAAAAGTCCGTGATTTTCTGATACTAATAATTTTCTGATACTCTATCTTGTTTGTGAACTTTTTCCTTCTTAAAGATTTAAAGTACAGTGGATATAAATAAATTACAAATTGTAAATAAATACTATATTAATTTTATTTTATGTATAAGTAAGTTATATTTAAATATTACAATATAACACGTGTAGACACGTATAACTTCTGGGCACAGAACTCCTCTCATGTATAAAAGGGCTTTAGAACTTAGACCCACCATGCTGCTCCCATATGGGTTGATATGCTACACATATCGCAGAATTTCTTTACGTGCGTGATAAATTGTTTATATCAATTAAGCACACGATATTTTCCAGTGAAGATTATGAAGATCATCCTTGTATCATTGACATACATATTAAGTCCGTACTCAATTATTTTGCTTCTTCATTTCTTATATGCACCACCAATGTGTGGAATACCCTTCTGGTTTCCGTCTTCCTCGCCACTTATAAAATGGATTTTTTCGAAGCCAGAGTAAATTAGCATTTAACAGAGAAGCGCGCTCATTTGGTTGTGGGCGCTGATCTATAATTGAATAATAAAAAAACATAATTGAACAACTCAAGAGGAGCCGGCAACGGGTCCGAACGCGCGATCTCAGGAAAGATCGACTTGCCCAAACCGCTAGGCAACTACGGTTCGATCTAAATTTAGTAAAACATAAACGCACCCTAAGGGAATGACGGAGAGCTACAGGCACCCCAATATTTTGTACCGTGTGCCTTTTTTTTGTCTCTCAGACCCCATACGGGTGGGTCAGTATTATGATGTTTCGTTTATAACTTTTACAGGCGTCATGTTGGGTGTGGAAGCCCCTTTTTCAACCGCGTGGGTATGTGAGGGTCGGTTTCAAATGTTGACTGTTTATAACACTTATTAGATGCTGAGTGCGTAAGTAGCAGTTTATTGTCAAATAAAATAGTTACGTAGGGTAAAATATAGTATTTTGTTAATAAAAACGGAATTGGAATGAAGTAAATTTGAGTACCTGATGCCTGTCTTTGTATGAGGTACATTATACAAGGTTACGTATATATTTTTAATGTGTTTGTTTAATAGACTAGCGTTTGACCACAATCACACCGGATGTTAAATTATGAGGTAATCTAAGCTGGAGTCGCACTATTCCGAAGGGGTTGAAGCTGGAGTGCTTTATAGCACACACCCTCTCTCCGAGGTGCCTTCTACACGACATCATACGAGAACGTTAATTGGCTTAGCGGTATGTCTTTGGCGATTACGATGGTGATTAACGGCGTCTGAAGCTTAAGTGCTAGTACTTCTAATTTTATCAAAAGTGATGTTGATTTAGTAATATTAGTGTTTTTATTTCACTTCGGTGATGAGTTTCGGCCTCGTCTTCTTGTCAACTT
Source organism: Taenaris catops (assembly GCA_009936525.2). Lineage (NCBI taxonomy): Eukaryota > Metazoa > Arthropoda > Insecta > Lepidoptera > Nymphalidae > Taenaris > Taenaris catops. The sequence continues at coordinate 2,805 of WURW02041906.1, forward strand.
ACCGACAAAGACATACCGCTACGGGAACTAGCGGTTTTACTTAGTCATTTAAGGGTATGAGAGTATAGTAAAAATTACTCTTGCCGTGTTCTAGGTAAGATGTTCTAAAATGATGGAATGATCTTCCGGCTTCCGTTTTTCTTATCTTTAAAGCAATAGTCAATATGCATCTTCTAGGCAGGCGCGTCCCATCATATATGCTGCATCATCGTTTGCCATCAGGTGTGATTTAAATGAAAAAAAGAAAGAAAGAAAATGATGCAAGTATGAAAAAATATATATACAGGTTTATCGTTAAACTTTTGTTAGTGACCTCTAATAACCTGTAATCGAAATCAGAAATTATACCCACTCTAAAGATTATAACGCTGTCCTTATCTGTACAAATCAATAATAGATAAAGCGTTAATCTCTTATTTGTAGAATCAAGTGACCTCACAAACAATGCTATCGATGTCTTTATCATTCCTGGCATTCCAAAACCCTTATCGTTTTTCTCGGTATACCGATAAGAGAGATTTGGCCCTGATTTTTTTTATGGGGCGTTGTTGAGTGCAATTATAGAAGAATGTTACTAATTCTATTGTATGCAAAATTATTTAATTACGGAAATTAACATAAAATCGGTGACGGCATGCCTTTAATGTTTGTATATGGTTTTATATATAACACAATTGTGTCCATGAAGTTTACCACAGGTTCCCCATTAGGTGTTCGTGTTCTCTTTATTTGTATGAATTACACTCATTGCACTCGGTCGCATACAGGAAGGACAGCGGTATGCATTCGTGTGGATATGCGGCACTCGATGGCCGAATACCGGAATAACCACTAAAAATCTAATGAGAGACTTCACGTCATCTTCACTATAGGGATCAAGGATTCGCTCGCTCATTTTAGCCCGATGCCTCTAAAGTTTCGGGGCATCAGTGTAAAACATTTATCTCTATTATAGCGTTAGGATTTTTTGCTAACGCTATAACAGAATTAGCATTTTTATCAAGGTTTCTAGTAAAAAAACCTGACTGAAAGTGCTATCGCTAGAGAAATAAATGAGAAGCGAAATAACAAACACAATTTTGTCAGATATTTCTTGAGATGACTTTATAAAATATAAATAGCTCCAACAAAGTAAAGTCATCATAGGATGTACATTCATGTAGAAAGTGCAATAAGAGAATAATAGAAAATGATCGAAGCGGACACAAAAAAAAAACAAAATTTGATCGCATTGGCTTTGTGTTAAACTAAAAGTTACTGCTTACACTTGTAAGTTGGTTGAACCTTCGTGAACGGGAGGCTATTATCAGTGCGCAGCCGTAAGTAAGCCTTTTGAAAGCGATAAATTATTGCTTCATTATCAAGCGAATTCTTGTCTGTTATGTATCCGTTATTGCACGTTCAAATATTATTGTTTTTTGTGTACAAACAAATAACCGTGCATCCTTGATTTTGTTGTGTACTATCGAGGCCAGAACTTCCTTGATTATTTGGCGTTTTATCTTGAAAAGAAGGTGTACCTTCATAATTTCCATTTCACAATCACTCTACATTAAATGAAAAATCAGAACTTATATTAAAGATTTTCTATATAAAATATATACAAATATATTTATATATATTTTTTAAATAAAATTTATTCGTATAAATAGAAATGTAAAAAGAACAAAAAATATATAAAATATTATATAAAACATGTAGTAATAGAATGTTCAACGAATGAAGTTTTGAAACTGTCAGAAGTAAAAAAAGGCTCACACTCTTTATGTAATATACAAACGGTATATTCTATTTAGCATCACAATTATTAATGTTTGAATTATTGTATCAAATCTTGTTTTTTTTTTACTCTTAATAGAGTATCGCTTTACTGCAATCACAACTGATTTTAAATGATGACATAGTCAAAACTGGACACTCCATAATCAGGAGTGGATAGTCTGGCTATATTACAGCACACACCCTAAATGGCTTCTACACGACATCGTTTCGAAACACTAAATCACCTGGCGATACGGCTTTGTTGGTGGGGCGGTATCTAGCCGCAGCCGGAATCCTACCACCCTTTTAATATAATACCACAGCCCGAAGGAAGATCCAATGACTCAATTAGTTATTCCATCGACCAGTCCACGGGAATGCCTTTAATAAGACCCATCTTTGTAATATTGTATGTGGGAATAATAGCTTTAGATTTTGAAAGTCTCAATGTCTGATTGTCTAGGAAGTAGTTGGCCGCTATAGCTGTTGCGAACTCTACCCATATTTTGTTTCTACTAACGTTTTTGACACCATCATGAATAATAGATGCTACTTTATGCTTGTGGAGAAATTGGCCAAATGTGATTGCACGGAGAGAAGCTCCTGATGATGGGTCGGGAACTTCCCGCGGTACTTGGACGATGAAGGGACCCTTATCGTCATTTGTGTAAAGTTTTTCATTTCAGTGATTGACGGATGCACGTACAAATTTTGAATGGATGGCGATGCTAGAGCTGGGTCTGTAATGGTCTTCTTGGAAGACGACTCCGATATACCATTTTCGTACACCCCAGGGCGCTTGCGGACCTTATTAAATTACTGACGATTCAATACAATATATATCATAGTTATATAAACACGAATAAGAACTTACCAATACAAAAAAGTGTTAGTATATTCAATATATATATAAATTATCACTATTTTAAAGCAGGAAACGCGAAAATAACGATATAAAACCCAAAAAATACACCGAATTGCCACTCACATGTGCGTTGACCATAAACAACGCAAGCGAAGTCCTATGTATCGTATATATATATATCAAAATGTCAAGAAAAAAATCTGTTGTGTCAGTTTTCAGATGACATAGAATACAAAATTCACTGCAATGTACACATATAGGACATGTTTAAAATTAGAACGTAAAGTAGCCACTTTACCCGCACAGGTATGGAAATAAACTAATTTCTTCATCATGCTATATTCTGTAATGTATGTAAATGTAGATGGTAGGTACAATGGTGTCTATGCATCCATACAAAAGTAGAATAGGAATATAATAATAATCTAAAATTTATAACTCATAATAAAACTCTTTTTGTTGAATTTATAAATGTTATGCAACGTTAATATGCGAAATAATAATTGATTTTTAACAGAATAAGGAATAGAGTAATAGCTAGTAAAATTACTTGATGATGATACTAGCAGATGTTACAGATGGCGTAAAGCGTGGTTTGCGGCACGCTCGCCAACCATGCTAGCATTGGTAGAACAACTACGGTCATACCTTGGAGGAGGATGTGAGTGCGCATGCATGACCTGCATGCCACATGCTCCATGGCACTTTCATATTAGTATATATCTTCAAAGACTTTGTGTCTGTCACAGTCTGTGTCATTCTAACTGACGTAGTTACTCTTCGTTCGCGTTCATTACAAGGCTTGTGCTGTGAGTGAAGCTTTAAGGTCATTATCCATTCATAACGATAACTCCAAATAGTTTTATGGCAACTTTAGAAGAATTTTCATTAATACAATATGCAAATTCCATTTTGTAGACTTGTGTCGAATTGTGAAGTTGTTTACAAATAGCACTGCTATGTAACAATTGGATTGTATTGAAGAACCATGTGTTGTGATCATGCCGATCATTTTAGTATTAGAAGTAAGAACGCATTATGAATGATTTTTTCCTGGAAAGCCGTGATCACAACTCCTAAACCGCGTAGCAATCACGCCGATGTTTGATAACCGTCCCCAATATCAGCACTTGCAAGATAACCTACTAAAGAGAAACTTATTTATCATCCTATTATCAAAATATATACATTAGAGCATTTAGTAATTTTATGGGAAGGTTGGAATGGATAGCTAAATATGAAAAGACATGTAAATTGCGGCATTTTAGTTCATTATATAAAAAGGCTGCAGGATTCAAAAGTTTACCGGAGTTATACCTGGCGCGCCAAATATTCAATACGTAGAGATTTTATAATCAATCGTAACCCTAAATCTCCAGTGCGTTCATCTGTTTATTTCTTTGAATGACAAAATCTTGCGCATTAAATCAGCTCGTGGTTAACCGTAGTGCGTGCCAGCTTTAGATATAATTAAACTACATTCAGTGGCGTGCAGACTTTTAGTTTATTGGTATATAGTACTAAACATTTTGTTTCTTTTTTGAACGTATCTCCGTAGGTGCAATATAGCAATGTGAACACTGTAATTACATTTGACGACGATATGAACAAATGTTTTTAATAAGGTGCAAATAAGTTAAGTATGTGTTAAGTATTACGCTAGAAAAGTGAATTACTAAGCCAACCAACAAATAATGACTGGCTAACACCATAATGTTCGCCTGATTGCTTCTATTTCTTAAGAACCCAATAATCAATGCTGAGATACAGAATTTCCATAGGAGTAAACAATGTATGTAGTGTAGCGATGCAAAGGTCCGTTTGGCAAATTCATATTTCGGTTTCGATATTTGGTTGGTTAAAATTCGAATAACGTACTTTTTTAGATATTGATTGTATGTGTTCGTGTTGATATACCAAAAATATATGAAAACCATTCCAAGTAATTTAGCACTTCGGTACGATGTGTGTAAATACTTAAGGATGTGTGCAATAAAGAACAACAACTGTGATTGTCCTTTCTCTTCAAGGGTTCATCTTAGCACTTGTGATCCACTGCTAGTAAACTAGCTAAAACTATTGTAATTTTAAATTTTTTTTTTTAAATTATTGTAATTAAAAAAAACCGTACATTTTCTTTCTATTAGACTACGTTATTCTACATACCCAGCCTATATCTAGCCAGCCAATATGACTTCGATTTAAAACGACTAAGCGATATCGAGTAAAATTTGATTTATTCAATCTCTGAACCTATCACGTTAAGTAACTTGTGTTCTCAAATAACGACCGCGCTTTCGTGGATTTACGCACAATAGATTTGTTGCACACTCACAATAGAATTGTCAATTGGTTTAGACTTTAGATAGACTCTGCTTACTTTTCTGCGACGCTATCTTAAAAGCACTCAACATTTAACCTAATTACAATGGGTAGTGTATAGTAAACTTTGAGACCTATGTACTTTTTTATATAGATTTAATGAGGTATTCTGGTCAGGAAACTGAAGTTCTTTAAGTTTATTTGTAGAGAATTTTAAAAAACAGTTACAGCAAAACTTATAAGATCTAATGTTTGAAAATGTGAAAATAAATGTAATTTTTCATTTTGTACTTAATTTGAAACATTGATTTTCAGGTGTAGACACACATGTCCACAGAATTAGCAATAGAATAGGCTGGGTAAAAAAACCTACAACCACACCAGAGGAGACTCGTAAATTATTGGAAACCTGGTTACCATTTGACTTGTGGAGTGAAGTTAATCATCTTATGGTGGGTTTTGGACAAACAATATGTTTGCCTGTAGGGCCAACATGTCACGAATGTCTCAACAGGGACATATGTCCATCAAGTGGCAAAGGGAAAAAATCCCCTAATAAAAAATCTCCAAGGAAAGTAAAAGAAGAAATCAAAATTGAGAATGCTGATTTTGATCACACTGTGAACACAGTTACAGATTCACAAAATCCCTGTGTAATGGATTCAAATAAACTTACAATGAAAGTGCAAAAGGTAAACAGCATAATTTCAAACTCTCATAGTAAAACATCAAATAACGATATTGTATCATTAAAGACGTCTAGTGAAGATATAACAGAATCTGATGATAAACTTGGTATTCATGATGACTTAAAACGAAACTTAAAAAGAAAGTCACCTAAGACAAAATCGACAAATAACACATCTAAAGAAATGAAAATGGATAACAAGCCAACAAAAACCAGAAAGAAACCATAACTCATTTTATTTTTGTATTAAGCATTAAGTGCATTGTTTTCTATGTTGTATTTATATTTCTGATTATGTAAATGTAGAATTCAAAATTAAAATCATGTGTATTGATTATTTTTATCATTTTATTAATAAATCTTGTTGAATTCAGTATGTATGCCCAGAGGTGTATCTAACCCATGAAGAGTACCTTTCCTTTGTGCATTATTTACTTTAGTACTCTGTAATATCCCTATGGTATGTATGTATAGCCATCTCGTGTCTATGAGAAATGACCTCTGGTCAGCAGTGAAATGTAGGCTACTAAACAATATGTGACAAAATCAAGCAGCAGACTTGCCATGTTTCTTTCTATGGTTTTTTTTCTTTGTTTTTTCCTTTCTCTGATCAGTTTTGACTTTCTTTTTTTGAGATTTTTTATTTTTCACCCTGTCCAATTTGGACTTCATTTGGAAAATTTTACTATGCTGCAACTTTTTAGTTGCCTGTTGCTTTAATATTTTTTTCACTTCCTTTTTAGATTTCATGTTATTTTCATGTTCAACTTCTGAATTTGCATCTTCAGAGTTGCTGTGCTCAAGTACATTCATCCCAGGAATATCATTATTTAATTTGTCAATTCTTATTTTATCTTGCTTTTTTTCCACTTCAGCCTTAGGTCTGTTTTCACCTATAACAATATCCTTTTTTTGAAGTGTTTCTGATGACAGCTCTACAATTTTAACATTAACTTCATCATCTTCATACTCTTTTTGAAGTAACTGTTCTATATCTGGTATGGGGCGGCTGGATACCACAAGTTTCTTATATGATTCCCTGTTCTATAAGAATTAAAAAAATTACAATTTACAAAAATATTTCAGTAGTTCAGCCCTACTGAATAAATTTAATTTTAGCACACCCTTTAAAATTATATTTATACCAGAACTCTAGTGCAGAACAAGGTCGTAACTCACCTGTTGTCTGTTTATCCCATCTATATAATGATTTCGTGAAAGAACATGAAGATTACTGAAGTTCAAAAGAAAATGTGTATAATTTGATAATCTCTACACCAAGATAACGAAGTCGCGGTAAAGAGCTAATTTAAAAGTGAAGAGGGTAAAAAATATAAAATCCACTTTCAGAACGGGCGGTTTCAGCAACGGAGCTTAGATCTAAGTGAAATCGCCGGGGGGAAGAAGCTTAATTTTCAAGTTAAGCACGTTAAACGCTCTATGTTAGTGCACTCGTAAAAAGTTGCTAGTCTCATCCTTGAAACTGTTATCTCCCCAAAATTATATATGCGAAAGTTGGTTTAGCGTTATGGAATGCACTTAAACTTAACGTTTGCATGTTTACAAATGTTATCTGGTTGGTTCGGTTATATAAAACACCTCTATGTAGCAGCCTATTAACGTCCCACTGCTGGACACAGGCCTCCTCTCATAGATGAGAGGGTTGAAGAGCTATAATAAATTGTAAACGCTTAATATAGCCATGAATCTTTTTTTTTTTTATTATTGTCACAATTTATACATAATCGATT
>WURW02042941.1:0-10191 GCA_009936525.2 Taenaris catops
TATAATAATGAGAGTTTGACTCTTTAAGGACTTAGACACACACTTAGAAGGTGTCTTTAAGGACTTAGACACACAAGGAGACTTAGACACACACTCTCGACAGAAATTTAGAATAGTAAATATACCACTAAAGATCTTTCTTATTACGGGGGGATACTTCCTAAGATATTTCAAATCATTTTGGGATAAAATCGGTCTCTTTAGAATGGAACTTATAACAATCTATGGTGGTCACCCGCTCTGGTTATAGAGAATCGTGAGATATGCATGCCATGCCGTGTCTAATCACCACGGGGATATCTATTCAACTAGTGATTAAATTGTTCAAAACTTAAGTATTAATAATAAAATTAAGTATTATTAATTAATTAACTATTACTATTACTATTAACTATTAACTATTACTATTAATAATATAACTAATATTATTAATTAATTAATTAACTGCAAAAATTAAGTATTAATAATATTAAAAAACAAATGTTAAGCGTATGTCACCAGACACTAAATTATCAGTATTTATCATATCAATTATGTATAGAGTTTTGATTGCAATCAGTCTCAATACATATTATATGGAGTTTGAAACACTTTAATTGGAATTGGATCTGTAAGCATCGAACTGAGTGCATAACGTTGGCAATTAAGCCGATATATACGACGATAGTTTGTGCTTGTCAGATTAATTCGAACGCATGTCCTTAAATTGTTTGAAGTGCTAACAGTATTTTTTATTAAAATTTTAATAAATGTTTTAGACTAGTTAGTTTATCTTATCAAAATTAACATAACGCCAAGCGAGTTAGCTTTCCGATACGAATTGTGTGTAGAAAGTACTTAGGGATATTCATGTGCTTTAAAGTGATTCTGCCTTATCTCTAGTCTTGGCTACTCCATCTTAAACGACACTATCACTTAACACCAAATCAAGCTTTAGTATGAAAAGAAATCACACATCTACCACGACTGAACTGAACGATTTGAGTAGTTACTGAACTTTGCTTGTCACTTTACTTTATAGATTAATCGTTCGAAAACAGTATTTATAGCATATATACTAAAAAGCCTGATTTCGAAAGATACATTGTAGCCTACGGAATCGACCTGATATAGGGCGTTATAGACAAATGCCGCGCATAGTGAACCCAATAATACATAAAATCGACGTACCGCAGAACGGTTACAAACAAAATTTTCTACGTGTAAGAGCCTCAATTTATTATTGCGTTCCACAGAAATAATGTTTTGCATAGCAAAATTAGTGTTGTTAAAAGTAAATCACGTTACGATAATTCTATTAAATTAACTAAAGCCTTTTAAAATATTAGTTCTAATATTACTGTTCTTGCCTTATAATAAAACCTATTATATAACAATGAACTAATTAACCTATTTTAGTTTATATTTATTTCGTATATATCATATTATATTTTTGTATTTATAACACTCTAACTCGATCGCGCTAAGCCAGTAAACCTAACTTTGGTCGTACGGTTTGATTGTAAAACACTACTTGAATAAAGAATATTTTGATTTGATTTGGTAATGTATGTTGAAGGGGTTATAAAAGAGAATCTAGTAATTTTACTAACGACTTGATTATAATAAGTAGAAAAAAATTTAACGTGTATTACAAGTATTCAGAATTTTACAAGTTCAATTTTTAGAAACTGTTATTCTTAGTATGTGAAGTCTTCTTGTCCGCAGCATATTATCATCCATTGTTACTATCTAACAGATGGCGTCGTTGAAGTTCCTCATAAGATAAAAATATGTATTAGCAACAAAATGTTGGTATCACACTGCTCTTTTTTCTTTCATAATAGTTAGTACTCTATCCCTTAAACCACTTTGCTCCATTTCTATAATCTTTCCGAGGCATGCAAGTTACCGCCAAAAGAAAATGTTATGAATATCAATCAAGTACAAACGTCTTTTATAAAAAACTCGAGTGCTGCAATCTCGGAATCCAACTCACAATATTTTATAACCAATAATTCCATCCGTGCTTCTAAAACAAATGGGGGCTTTATAAGTACGATTTCGTGTTAAAATCTATCCTCAACTACCTCACTCGAAACACCACAATACCTACCTACCACAGCACTCTGCTTATTAGTAGTTCTTCGATTTAATTATTGAGAATGTCACATATAAATCCCAAACATACAATTGATAAATCTGGTACGTTCGTAACTCGAATGTTGAACTATAGGAACGGACAAATTGAATTTTAACATTATCTAATAATTAAACCATGTAAATAACTGTAAAAATTAACTATATATAACTGTATAAATAACTGTAAAAATTAACATTCACAATATCGATACTGTTCAAAAAACATCAAATATAAACTTTAATCAATACATGTCTTATTTGATTTTAATCTTATAGTAATTAATTTCTCGTCAAACACAACAAACAAGGCTCAAAAGTGCGACTATGTTAATTAATTATAAATCCTTCTGAACTTTTAATGAGCTATAGGTAAATTATAATTTATCTATATCGAAAATAAATTTAAGACTAATTTATCGATCGATAGATATTTTACAATTGACAATAAATATAAACAAAAGCGTCCGCAATTTTACAACGACACAAAAACAATGAAACACATTTTAATGTTTATATTATTACTATGGAAAGTGAAGTTCTCAGTGTTTGGGAACGGCGTTTTCGGAAAGTTGCTCGTGTAGAGAGCGAACAGAAGCGGGGCTAGCACGGAGCCTTGCGGCACTCCGGCTCGGAGGGGTCTAGGGGAGGAGAGCGTGCCGTCCAGACGATAGCGGAAGGTCCGATCGCTTAGGTAGTCTCGCACTAGGTGTACGAGCCTGTGTGGCACGCCTAGTTGGAATAGCTTGTAAATCAAGCCGGCGTGCCATACCTTGTCGAACGCTTTCGCCACGTCGAAGAAGACCGCTCCGGTCGTGACTGGGTTATAATTCATATAAAGTATTGTTAATATTTATTTGCCTACCGTACAACAGAGATGCATCGCATGCTGACATCAAATTGTAGATCTTTTTTTTGACGTTCTAGCTCCTCGGCCGCTGTTTCACATTCCAACTCCTTGGTTGACAATGGTTTTAGGTAGCCGTTGCTAAAATTATATATGTAACTAGTAGTGTGTAACTTATATTTGAAAACTTAAACTTATTGGAATTAATAATAAACTTGGTCTCAAAAATTATTAAAGAATTGTACATGGCAGTATTAAAAATGTTTTTTATTCAACTTTAACTCAATAAAGCAGACGACTAGAAATCGTATTACGAAAGGAATTACACACATATTCTAAAATGCTCGTGAAATTTTTAATTAATATAAATTATAAATTTTTAGGCACACTATTCAGATTTTAAATAGATAACAAAGTGATCGTCAATTTTGTTATGTAATTGTCATAACATTCAGTACGTCAAAATTGGGTAATGTCCTTCCTTTTATACACAAACTCCAGAGTCTTAATTATAAAAGATAGAAATATTTTGCTTTTTATAATCATTACTATGGACCGTTAAATAACCACTACTTACTACACTACGAAAAAAAAGGTCTAATTTTGAACTGAAAATCGAATGAAGATTAAATAAATAAATGGACATAAAATATTACTTAATAATCTCTACAAGAGCAGTGAGCTGATCAACAGCGTAGTGAAGAAGATCGATCGCCACTTCAACAATACACTGAACTCCATCTTCATGAAACAAAACGGTTTCGAGTAATCCCACGGCTGCTGCTTCGTGATATAACTATAATATAACAATAACAAATACATATAATATAGCAATAACAAATAACAATAAGTATATTGTTATCTATAATATAATAGCATAAGAGTATGGTGTAAGTGCAACTGATATTTGTATATTCATGTATGATATGTGAAAAAACTCCCTCTAAGGACTCCAATATTAGTTTCTCTCCTAATCATATGTATATGAAAAAAAACTAGTAGGTATTAAATCCCTTAGGCAACAGACCCTAAAAAATAGAACTTTTTTCTTTTTGTTTATCCGTACGTTTGATCGCGCTTATCTCAGAAATAGCTTAACCGATTGGCAGTGATTTTCACGACTGTGTTGTCGTAAGCGTTACTTAAAATTTAATCTTTGTTTCATTTGAATCAGTTCAAACTTAATTATAACGTGCTTTTGGATGAAGAGAACCGTTGCGAGGAAATTTATGGAGCGAATGAACTTTTTACGCTTTTGGTGCAAATCATTATTTGTTTACTGAATAATATAGCGTACTTTTTTAAATCTTTTTGACTACCGCTCTGGTGTAGTTTTGTGTATGGTCTCAAATGAAATTAAAACTTTCAAAATAACGTTGATTTTATTTGTAATGAAAATATAAATACAGATCTTACCACCATATAAATACCAAAAGTGTTTCCGGACGCTGGTTTTGATTTCATAATTTGTGGATAGATTTTGAGACGCCATATTTGAATACATATTGCTTCATGAACTAAAATAGGTAACTGGAGAAATACAACAATCTTCTTTAAATGTATAACTTTCATACGAGCAACATCTTAGGGATACCCTCTTATTGTGCTAGGAATATCACTGCTGAAGTTTCTATTTAAAATAAATTTGGTGACCTTTCAATGAGTCGACTTTATTAACAATCAATAAACAACTACTTAAGTGTAATAAAAATTGTTTTGATCAAGACATATGAATACAATTTAGTGCATAAAAATGTTACCTTTCCATAAGAAATTAAAGTTTCTTTAGTTAATTCTTCTTGCATAGAAGAAGCTTCTAAAACAGCTTGTTGGTTTAACTTCTGTAGCCGAATATGCCAGTCAATCCATCTGAAATAACAGCACGTTATATATGTAATCTGTAGCTTGTCGATAACTCCATCTTATATTTATGGAGCAAGCTAAATGACACATTTTAGTTAAAGAAAAAAATGGGCTTGCGAAATACTCGGTGGCGCAGTGGCGACACCTTGCAAGAGATTGCCGCTAGGCCCTTATATTTGGTTAACAATGTATAAAGTTAACGTTTAATTACATATTCCACAAAATAAAGACGTACGCTTGATTGCCAATTGACTCTATGCGCCATGGTTCCATAGTTTGAACATACATATCTAGTTCTCCAATATCAAGAGCGTTAAGCTGCACATCTTTTTCTACCATTTTAACTATTAAATGTTATCTTTCTTCGCCTTAATTGAAATGCTCTTTCAAGTGCTAATAAAAATTAAATATTGTATTCAATTCACAGTAACGTTAAAATATGTATAACTTATTTGTTCGTTGTTATGGTAATAACAAAAACGAAAACGTAAAAACCATAAAACAGTCGGATTACAGACATCTATATTATTTTCCCTATAACTGTAAACACTGTATTGTACATCTGGTACTATTTAGTGATTATAATTATTCTTTTTGGTCCATTATTGGTTGTATCTACGATAGGACAGGTACTAGTAAAAGTATAATTACATCAAAATCTATTTAGAAAAGAAAATCGTGGTCTTATTTTTATGCACATTTATTGAATAATGTTTCGGGGATTTCGTTGATACTTAACATGAATATGTATAAATTTGTGTTTAGCCCAGCGCATACTATATTTCTACACAAAATTCACGCTACAATATTATTAAATGTTGCCACTTTAAATATATCAATATAGTTATGGGCAAGTACCGGAAGTCTATGGTTTTTGTCTTTCTTTCTATAATTTGACACACGTGCCGCGTGGAGTTTTGCCTCGCAGGTTGATATTTTTTTTAATAATTACACATTTTTTGGTGCTAATTTAATGGTATTATATTGAGGAATATTATACTAGTGTTAGAAAGTAAAAAAATCAAATGATTTTCTTGAAAAGTGGAAGTATAGGAAAGTGCATAATGTGTTTCGTATTAACAACAATCTCTCAACATTTTAAACCTGTTAAATGAAGCCTTTATTATACATTTATAAAGTAAAACATTAAAATTAATTATGTGTAATAAATGTTGTGCGACACTGTTTTCCAATATTTTTTATTGACAAGTGTTCTAACCTAAAAATGCACGCTTTAGTTGTCCTAACACCTAGTTATGGTTCTAAAAATATTGTGACTATGCAGTAAATTTTCAATAGTACATATTTAATTAAAGTACTAACAAATTATTCGATAGTTTTTTAATATGGGGGTCTTCTTTTTTATTTCCATAAACTGATTAAAATTCATTTCAGCACAATGGTAGCGATAACGGAGAAGAAGGCTCCGGCCGAGAAGAAGGTAGTAAAGGGTAAAGAGGACAGCAAGAAACTTCCCGCTGTTCCAGAATCAGTGCTCAAGCACCGTAAACGTAGAGAAGCTTTGCGCACTCGTCGCATTCAGGTATATCCTTACCGTCTGACTATACCTTATTGAGATAAGTATTCGTTTAAAATCCGTAAAAAAGTTCAATTTACCTCAAACTTTCACATTTCTTAGAACTTCTATTTCCGTTTGGTAAGGCCACAGGTAGTTCTTTAAGTACTTAAACAACTATAATTTAAACGTTTTAAATCTATTAAACCACTTCCATGTTTATTTTTCCACTATTATATAGTAATATATTTTCAAAGTTATTACTGTTTAAAAAAATCTAATGTGGTGCAGCTACTTTGAAATAGAAAAGCTTGTTTACTTTGAGTCCCATGAACTGATCTTAAAAATAGTAAAGTCATATAACCAAACTGCACTATGTACATTAAGATTCCTTTTTATATAAGATTTCATACCCTGTGGACTCCATTTCTTAGTCTACTATATAATTTTAGCAATGAGATGTTTCTTATTTGATGACAGAATTACTTGTATTAATAACCAATATGATTAATAATTAAACTAATAAAAATACCATTCACTTGACTAGAATTAATTTCATATAAAAATTGTCTTAATTTGTTGAGCAAATTTCTGCTCAGGCCATGTTGGTCAGTAATGGTCAGCAATTAGAATTTCGGTGTGCATCTATCAGTACCGGCTGTGATTTAGATATAAGCATTTAATTACAAAACATTTGGTCTTAATTTAGAAATTGATTGTTGCTTGGCCTAAACTGAAAGTTATCTGTAGGTCAGCACTGACTGCATTGGCTTTCAATGTGAAAAATAGTGGTTCAACAAATGTGCAATATTGAATCTAGACCTATGATGAAACACATATAGGCATAGTTCATCTGATGACCATGCTGTCAAAAATTTATATCTGATTTTGTGCATTATCTTACTCTATTTTATCAATATAATTATGTATTACTGAGCAATGAATGTTATGTTCGTAGGTTACAATCAAAAGGCGCTCGGCTGCCATCAAGAAGAAGAAGGAAATCTTCAAGAGAGCAGAACAATACGTTAAGGAATACCGTATCAAGGAGCGTGATGAAATCAGGCTAATTAGACAGGTAAAGTTGACTACATCAAGTTGTAAAAGCTATTTGGTTTGATTAAGAGGACATTGACTTTGTTGCCATAAAATATTAGTATATTACAGTCAAAACAGGAATGCAGATTATTTTTATGTTCCATTTGGTCAAATACAAGCTCAGATACAGATTGTAAAGAAGAGCTTTTTAGCTAGTATAATATATGGTAGAAAACAATACCTTGTATATTTTAAAGGCGGATCAAAGTAATAAATCAATTTATGTAAAGAAATATATTCTTTACATAAATTGATTTATTGACTGATTTTGTCTTTATTATTAAAATTTCATAAAATAAAGCGACAGAACTATTTGTAACCATCTCTAATAATCAATAATCTATAATTGTATTTCAGGTTGCTAAGTATACCCAAAGTAAATTATTACATGTACTATAGCTATATGTTTATATATACAAACCAACCAAAACAACAAATATAATGTTATGTCCCATACATGACATTATATGACACAGTGTTAATCCAAATGTACTGATGATATACTAAGTTTTCAAAATGATAATGCTACTAATTGATTAAAATTTTGACTTTTGTATGTAGAGCTCATTCCTTTACACCTTGTTTACCAAATAACCAAGTAACATGCCATACAGATGAAAACAGAAGTTTTTTTATATGCTGATGTGATTATAAACAATCTGTCAATACCAATGTACTGGGTTGCCTATTCCAGACACGGGCAATGTACTGGAAGTGTTAATTAGATCATCAGTAATACTATTCAAATTCATTTGACTTGCATAATCACAATAATTGGCAAATGCACAAGCATAACTGCCAAGTAACCAGAAATGAATAAGGTTGTATATGTGCAGTTTGTTTAGAGAATGAATGTGAATTGTTATGCTAATTTTAGGCACGCAACCGAGGCAACTACTATGTACCTGGTGAAGCCAAGCTTGCATTCGTTATCCGTATTCGTGGTATCAATCAAGTCTCACCAAAGGTAAGTTATTTATGTTGCTGTAATATTTCTATCTAAATATAAAGCTAGGTTAACTTGAGCAAGCACTATAGTACTTCTGCATGTATATCTACATCTTATAGAAGCATTACAGCTTTTAATAGATGTAGATATATATACAGAAATACTATAGTGCTTGCTCAAGTTAACCTAGCTGAAGATGAATTCCTCCTTTTTTTTATTAATTAATTAATTATAATAATAGTTTCTATATAATACAGATTAAGGCACTCGAAAAAACGTAAAGGTTACTAGAGGAGATAGTAGAGTAGTCAAAGCTCATTACACAGTTGATGAGTATGTTAATGATAAAGATGAGTGGAAAAATATTCCAGTTTGCAAATGAAATAATAAATTATATGTTAAAAGAGTGTCACTGAGTTTCTTGCCAGAACTCTACTCAGTGGAGTGAACTGTCACAACTGGTGGTAAATTGACAGATGTGATGATTCGAAAGAACTTGTAAAAGTCTACTTGATAAAAAAATATTTTGATTAGATTTATAGCATTAATGAATTTTATGTAATATAATACCATTATTTTGTTATAAGTGCAAGTATCAGTCAGCAGTATAGTGATCACAGGAGTATTAATAAGTTTCATGATAACAGCAGATATAACATTATATGTATGGCATCCAACTATGGTATGGCATTTATACATTTTTTATTTCTATTTTAGGTCCGCAAAGTCCTCAAGTTGTTTAGATTAAGACAGATCAACAATGGTGTGTTCATAAAGCTGAACAAAGCCACAGTAAACATGCTCCGTATTGCTGAGCCTCATAGTTGTCAAGCCTTTTGGCTAGCTATGAAGAAATAATGATAATTACAACGTTTGTTGGTACGGTAAAACTTGAAGTAATAAAACTTTTTAATATACATCAACGGAAGCTGGTTTTGTAACGGCCTATAAAAGTAAAGATCCAGCATTAAAGAAAACTATTTTCGGCCTTGTCTAAACCAATATATGTATGTCTTTTGTTTGTAAAGAAAAATATATCAAAATTAGCCCAGCGAAAGTATTAATTTAAAAAACACGCCTACGGGGAAACAGTATACATTGCTTCTAATAACGTGACGTAAAGATGTCAATTTAAAATTTACAAATACATCTTTGACCTCCGTATTTTGTTTTGACAAGAAAATGTAAAACATCTCTTGAAAGGCTTTGCTTCTCTTCTCTTCTCATAATTACATAAACGTAATAGTACCATATACTGTGAGTTTTCATGCCTAACTCATCGTATCAATGTAACATAGCGTAACGTAACGTATCAAAAATGAGGCTTCTGCACGAAGTATGTTCTAAATAATCTATGAAGTCATACAGTTCTTTGTACTGCCGCTATGTACTGTTTAGTTATATAAAACGCTTATTTGTGTAACTATCCCCTTTATCCATTTAAGTTTATTTAAGTTAATTGATTCCTCCATGTTTCCTTTTATTCTCTGTTGTTTTCTTTAGCGTCGGCAGAAGAATTAAGTTTCCTTTATTTCTTTCTTTCGTATGAAGGATTTTGCTTACTCATTTGTCATACGCAGGCACATGATAATTGTCATTGCAACCTTCTTTTTAAAGATACTAGCTCTGAATTTTATATACGATAAAAATTGTTGTCTACAATATCGCTTCTATATTATATATTTTGTTAATAGCCGTCGACGCCGCGTTTGGTTCGACTTTATCAACCATATGATATATATATATATATATATATATATATACATGGTGCTTCAAAAAAAATGTATAAACATTTTAAAC
>WURW02051246.1:0-11102 GCA_009936525.2 Taenaris catops
GTCTTTTTGCAACCGTATTATTTATTTTTATACAATCGGATAATTTCGATGGAGATGTTTTAACATGGTGAAAAGACTTCTGTTTAATGTGTAAACCTAGTTGTAGGTCATAAATTGGTTGTAATTGCTCGTTATTTGTATTTATAGATAGTTTTAACTCAGGGAGTGAGTTCAGTGTACCCACGTATGAAGGTATAAATGTATCATCACTAACGATATTATTTTGTTCCTTAAGTAGTTTTGGCAATACCTCAGTCTTCATTGTTGATTTTGTGAAGTCATCATTTTTATTAATATAATTACCAATAGGTTTTTCATCTCTCGTTACTTGTATTTTTAATTCGCAAGTGGTGGTTATTGGCATCAGTATAGCTTCATTCATTGTCATAGAAGTTTTTAAACCAAGATTGTCTATTGGAAAAATTGTATGTTCGTTAAAGTCCCCGACATCGTCTAAATTTTTTGAAGAAACTGACATTCCTTGATGCCCTTTTAACACGTTTTTACTTTCAGTTTGTTTTGAAGTCGTAAACGTTTCTAAATAGTCCTTTCCCTGAGTATAATGATCTTGTCTTTTCAGATCTCTCACATTTTCTGTTAAATCATGTTCCGAAGTTTCTTTTGGCCTAGTTATTAAGAGGTCAAACGCATTTATATTATTTGTAGATATATTATCTTCGGTTTGTTTTGGAGTTACCGTAGCGTTAATTTCTATTTTAGAATCTTGAATGGTAGAAGGTGATTCAACTGCATGGGAAGAAACACTTTGGTTATATAAATTTGTCTGCATATTGCTGTGCGCTTCCGGTAATTTTTTATATTCCGTGAATATTGTACAGTGTTCTGTGTTGTAAAATTTGTTAGAACTGTCTCTTGAAAAATATACTTCTTTTAATGCATTGGGCTTCAAATTAATCATGCAAGGTTCCGCATTTATTTTGATATCAATATTGTTGTCATCCATTTTCACTTCTACGTCTTTTGTTTTATTCATAGAGTAACAATCTCTTTCGCTATCGTTAGTATTACTACCTACGCTCTTTTGAATTTCAGAATTTATTTTCAAGAAATTTAATGGCCCCTCTGCTATTAGGTCGGCTGACATTTCGTCAAAATGAGAATCTGTTTGAATATTTGAACTTCTTAATGCTACGACTGGCTCAAATAGTTCACTGCTACCTATTTCACTTTCAGTGGGCATATTATTTCCTTTCATTCCACAGTTGATTCTTATGCAGTCCTGTAGTCTATTCATTGGAGAATCTTTTCTTAGATCACACTTAGTTTGCGATATGTCTATGACTTGTGTTATGACATCACAACATTCCGAACTACTTTTATCATTTACATTGTCGATGATTTCTCTATTGTATTTATCTAAACAAAGAGTGTCGGGTTCATGAAATAGATGGATTTCTTCGTCAGGACACATAGGTGAACTATTGTCAGCTGTCAGCTTTTCTATATCGAATTTATTGGGCAGGGACAATACTTCATCGCAATCAACTTCGAGACTTTTCTTTTCCAGTTCTAATAAAGAATTACTATGTTCATTACACGTACTTATGTTTTTATCTGACAGTGATTCTTTGTTTTTCAATGGTGAGTAACAAGCTATATTCTCTACATTATTTGAACTTGATATTACATCTTTCTCAAATAGAATATTTTTGTTTGTTTTTAGTAAGATATTAGATAGAACTCGTTGTGATGTATGATCCTTTGCATTATTGACATATGCACAGCAATTTTCCACTTTCACAATTTTATTTTGCCGTAGCCCTGGGTCTGTCGTTTCTGTAAATTTCCTTTTTAAAGGTGAAGAGTCTGTTTCATGTTTTAATGTAATATCCGTGTTAATATATTTGTCCAATATCTGCGAATCATTTAGAACATTCATAATAAGTTGGACAAGACTAGGAACACCAAAATATTTCTTAACAAAAATATTTTCCTTGG
Organism: Taenaris catops; assembly: GCA_009936525.2. Lineage (NCBI taxonomy): Eukaryota > Metazoa > Arthropoda > Insecta > Lepidoptera > Nymphalidae > Taenaris > Taenaris catops. Next base: position 1,960 of record WURW02051246.1, read on the forward strand.
TAGATTTCGTGTCACTTGTATGGGTATCAAAATCACTGACACAATCAATTAATGACAGTTCATATTTTTCATATTTCGTTGAAACTTCTGTCGCAATATATATATTGTGGAAATTTCTATTTATTGACGGTTTTGTCATTAACCATTCAGCTTCACATATTTTATTCGGTAATTCAAGCAAATTAGTAGTTTTAGTCAAGTTTTCTGGCGGACTTAATTCAAATTGAAAATTGTCAATCAGTGATGGTGACACTGGTTCTAAAGTTTCTCCATTATATGATGACGACTCTACAGTACTGTCTAATACTATTTCATTTAAAATAGGTACAGCATAACTTTTTTGTAATACTTTTTTGTAATCCTTATTTGTTTTACTACCATTATACAAGTAGGACTGTTTCTCAAAACATTTTACAACACCATCGCACCTAATTAAATTGACAAAACATTTTTTTTTTCTAATCCTTAATTTTTCGATAAGGTCGTCGCATTTTTGCAGCTTTAAGATAACTTTTTTTGGTTTATTATTTTGGTTGCTTGGTGGCTCAAATTCTCCAACATTTGAATTTAATTCTTCCATATTTTGTACATTCACTTTTACTGCTTGAAAATCTTTCTCTGTATTCTCTACCCCAAGATCCTTAAATAATACATTTTTTAGGCTATCCACTTTTTCTCTAGAAAGATCAATTTTATTATTTTCTTTTGTAAGTTTTGCTAATGTGTTTTTCGCATGGATACTGTCATTAGACGAATCATCTATTTCTATACAGTCTAATACATGTCTTTGTGGAGTATATAAGAGATTTTCTTTGTGGACGACCTTTGTAGACTCACTTGATTTTATGTTGCCTTGATCTACTGGTACAGATTTTTGCATACTATCACATTTCTCTAACTTCACCACACTCTTATGAGATAGCTTTTTTTGATGCTTCGTAAATATTTGGGGATCCATGTCACCGATTTTAAAGTTACCAAATTCTGTTTTAAAACTCTTAAGACTAGCTTCTTCATCGTCGCTGATTAGATCAATAGTCTCGCTTTCAGTTATAGTTTTCTGAGGATAACATATATCTTTAACTTCCGTTTTTAAAATGGGCAGTTGTGTTTTATTTTGAATAGATACCTGTTTTATATTCAAAGTACATTTCGTATTATTATTAATATTTTTCCATAACAAAGATTTTACAGCAGGATCTTCAAATATGGAATCAATTTCAACATTTAATTTTCCAGAAATCGTAGCTTTGAAGGTATTGCCGTTCGGAAGTTTAATTCGTACACATCTCTTGAGTGGGCCATTGCCCGCGTTAGGCAGCTCATCAAACACAATTTTATTGTCTAATGAGGACGGTTTTTTCAACCCAGAGGGCTGATTTGTCAAATTTATAGAACTTTTCTTATTGCATACGTCTTCAAGCGTTTTGTTTTCCATCAGTTCTGGAGAAATTTTATCAAAACTTTTCACTGTGATATTACTGCATACACTTTCCCAGTCTGGCACAATCGGTCCAAAGTCTCGATCTTTTTTTAAAACCTTCTGTACAGTATTTGACTTTTGCTCTATTTTATTATTGAGTTCACAGTCCTTTTCCACGATTGGCACGTTGTTCGTTTCGACGTCAACTTTATCTTTTATAGACCATTTATTGGGTTCTTCATTAGAGCTGTTAATTATAATCGGCTTCAATTGATCTTTTATATCGAGCCGTTTAGGCTTTATTGAAAAATTTTCTAAAGCATTGTCGGTGCTCATTTTAGGTTTCGATAATTTTGGTTTTTTAATCACTTCACATGCCTTGATTTGTTTTTTTGGTGCTATTTTGTATGGATCCCTATTTTGATGAGGTCCTAATTGTACCAAAAAAGGTTGAACTTTTTCGTTGTTTAACTCTTTTTTAACATCAATTGCATTTTTCTTAAGACTTTCACCGCTTGTAATCGGACAGATCGGTTGTTCATCTCTGTCATTACTTTTCTTATTAACATCCGTGTCTGCTTCAATATGATGTTCATTTGTATTGCAAACTTTGGTGTCTTGATTGGGTCCAATAAGAATGTTTGTCAATTCAATATTTTGTTCGCTACATCCACTTTTACTTTTTACAGTTGGCTGACCAGGTGTTTTAGGTTTATTTAGGCTGCTTATGCATAAACCAGACAACCCAGAATCACTATAATTTTTATCGCTGTTAATTTTGAATAATTCAATGCTTTTTTGGTTGTAGTCTAATTTGCTGTCTGATGCAAAATTGTTGTGGTGTAAAGTTATTCGATCTGAAGTATTTTTTATTCCATTATTTGTACATGCATTCTTTTCAACTGTCTGACTGCTCTTTTTAAACTGAACTTCTGAATGTTTGTTTAGGTGTTTAGACATATTAAGAGAAGCATAAGGAAGAGCAATAGGTTTTTCATGAGACCACTTGTGAATATTCCTATTTAATATTAAAAAACGCTTTGTTTGTATTCTCTGTTGGTCTATCAAGTTCTTGTTTTTATTATCAACTAGAAGCGTTTCATTTTCAAACTCATTCAATATAGTCCTTTCAGTTACAGAAAAACTTTGCTGTGAATCTTCAGCTTGTGGTAGATTATGTTTCTTAGAACGTTTATTTGAATCAGCATTTTCAACAAGTTTTGTGTTACTATGCTTAATACATAGTGTTCTTTTGTGTTGCAAGGAGTCAGATACGTCTTCAAAAACATTATTTAATGAGCAAGATTTTTTTAATTCAGACCTCGTTGTACTGAGAGAATGATTTGAAGTAACAGTCGTATGTCTTGCAGCATCGCAATTAGTCATCTCGGATGTACCTGCACTTTTTTTATCTTTATGAAATAAAAGTCCTTCATTTGATACTGTCGGTTTCAAGAATTGAGACGTAATGTCATCTATTCGTTGATAATTTGTGGCAATTGTATTAAGAACAGGTTTAACAGTACTCGCTGTTAAATTTATGGAGTCATTTGGAGATACATTCTGAGTAACTGGCAAAGCAATAGCACTTTCAATAATTACTGGATTCAAAACAGGTCTCACAAAAGGAGAAGATTGCAATAAAGTTAAGTTTATAGGCGCTTGATTAATAGCAACATAGGTACTCTCATTAAGGTCAGATAAATCTCCAGATTTATTTGACTGAATCGTTTGTACAGCAGAGATTGGTTTGTAAATTAAATCGGTGTCAATAAGCATAACATTTGGATTAGTCTTTCGTTGAGGCACAGTAAAAACTCCTTGGACAGGATCTAATGCATTTGAACATTTTTGAAAATTATGGACATTAACATTACCTGATAAATATTTAGCAGCATCTTCAATTTTTGCTGAAGTAGTCCTCATAGAAACAGCTGGAATTTTATTGGAATGCAAAATTTTCAGAGTAGTAAAAAGGGGATTCTTTTTAACGTCACGTGTACTTTCTCGATGCAAGTTGCGACTGTTATGCTTATTTGCTCCTAGTTTTACATCATAACCATTTTTAAACATCTTATTACTTGAAGTGGATTTGTTTAATATTTGTCCTGTGCCAAGTTCGTTAGAAACCCGCAGCTGTGAATTTATATCGTTAACGAAGAGCGATTTTTTATGAATAACATTTTTTGGAAGACTATTATTTAGAGATAAGTCTTTATTTACTACAGCATAATTTGTATTGTACGCACATGTCACAGAATTCAAATTTGATTTTAAATTAATGTCAAGAGGACTCCCAGCGAGTCCAGATTTTTTATTGTGAAGACTATTCTTTGTTTTAGAAGTACTTAAATTGGCAATGCGATAAGCTTCATCATCGGACGACAATTCTCCAATTTCCTGACGCAAATCATCGTCCATTAATTCCTCTAATAGGTCGTAATCGGAATTAGGTATTCCTGATATAAAGGGATCATTACTATTTTGAATAACACTTGTAAAATTTTTCTCTTGGGTATGTTCTGTCGGACTCCTTTTTAACATATCATGACCGCCACTCTTAGTAAAAGATTGTGCTGGGTCTTGTTTTTGTTTCAAATCGGACGATAACTTTGTTGATTTCAGAGTGTAGGAACTGATACTGCTTGTTGAAGGTTTTGGATTTAAATCGACAGCAGATTGTATTAAAGTATCTACATTTGCACCAGTCTTGTTTGGGGTTAAGAAGCTTGTAATTGCTGACCGATAATTTGGAACGGTTGTGCTGGAATTGTCAGTTGCCCTTTTATTAAATGAATCCTTTTTAAGCACAATGTCGAGGGCATTTGGCCCTCTACTTGGAGTTTTCTGTGCCAAAAGATCATCCATTACGCTTTTCCAATCAGATTGAATATCGTTAGCCTTCATTTTTACCTTAGAAGAACTATACCCTTCCCGAGATCCTTTACCTATACGATTCTTTTTTAATTCAGATACATTGCCCTGTGACTTATTCTGGGTTACTTTTATTACAGATGTTGGACAGGACCGTGATTTGGGTGCATTTGGTATTAGTGTGCTATTTTTATCTCCTGTAGGTTTGTCTGAAGTGGTACGGTGGGCGACGCAATTATTTATTACAGTAATATCACTTGGGGTTTTCTTTGGTAATTCAGTCTTAGTTTGTATTTTAGGCGGACTCATCTTAGATTGTTGCCTTAGTAGCATTAGTAAATCAAATTGGTCCTTTTCTGACAAAAACGATGTATTAACTTTAGATGTAGGAGTATTGCATTGTTTGACAACTTTAAAATCATTTTTTAAACCAGGGCAATCAGCTTTCGGTTTATCTGATGATAACATACTTGATATTACTGGATATTGTTTGTTATAGTTGAATGAGCTGTTTATGGATGTAGAGGAGGACCCATTAAAATTGTCTACATTCTGTACTAGAATTTTAGAGTTTCCTACTGTGCTCTTTTTTGATTTATCTATTCTTGATATTACTATTTCTCCTTTTGATTGTAAGTGAGACATTTTTTCTAAACTAATATCTTTAAAATGGTGAATTTGTTCTGTGCTCACACTTAAGGGTTTGTTTTGTGTAGTTTGGTTAGTTAATTTTGGTTTGTTGTCGGCTTGCTTATTCTTATGCATATAACTCAAGCGTGCAAAAGTGTTAGGTGCATTGTTAACTTTCTTAGGCTGTATAATTTTTTTCGAACTCAATGTCTTGTCAAATGACGATGATAGCGGCTTATCGTTAGTAGCTCCAGCATTTATAGTTTCCTGCAATTCTTTTAAAAAGCTATGAAATTGTTCTCCACCAGTATTTGTTTGTTGGGAAGGCTGTCTCCTAAAATCTTGGATTTTTTGGGTTTGGTATAACGATGGTGCAGCAACCTTATCGGTTGGCACGGTAGACTGATTTTTAAGAAATTCGTGAAATTGTATCTGGCTTGGTGTTTCAGCAGTTTTCCTCAATTCGTCTTGTATACTATCGAATTTTCTTTGTTTTAGAAAGTCTTTATATTCCTTCTGGCCTAATGTCTCTATAAATTTATTAGTATGTTTCTTTGCTAGTGTAGAATTTTTAGGTGTGTTATTTACTTCTATCTTTACAGGTGGATTTTTTCTGATGAAATTGTCATTGATTAGGATCTCTTCACATTCTTTACTTTTATTAAAGTGCGGATTTAATATTTTCTTCTCAACAGTAGGATTGTTATCTTTATTGTTGCCTACACAAAAGTTAGTCAGTTCATTTGCCGGCGTAAGGTGCTTTATTTGTTGTTTGCATGTGGAAGTATTAGGTAATTCTGGAATAATGATATTATTAATGAATGGAGAATATACGTTATTTGGCAAATTTTCATGTATTAATGCACTGCGATCCATGGTGATACCAGGGATATGAATTACAGGGGTCTCGTGAATTTTAGATTTTACGTCTAATACTTTATTTCGCCTATATTCAATAAGTTTTTGAATTCCTCTTTTCACATCTTCTTTAACAGAATTAACATTTTGCTGTGTATATATAAACTGTTGAGTGCTGGTTGCAGGTTTTTGATCTGTTAACATTTTTTCCGCAGACCTAAGATCCTCCATTGAATATAAACCATCAAATATAACATTGTCATTCGATTCGGAATTCATTGATGTCATAGAGGATTTTCCTTGACTATCATAATCACTATCAGTAATGCACATGTTATTATTAGTACTTAAGTTAATGTTATTTCGGATGTTAGACGTATTGGTATTTGCTGGCTGAGCAACTTTTAGACCAACAAGTTTTGATAAATTCGTACAAGGTTGAAAATTTTCTTGTTTTATGTTCATTCTGCGTATTTCCAACTTTTCAATTCTTTTACGTTCTTTTTTCTCCTTCTTCTTTTGTTTCTTTTTTACTTGTTTAGATTTTTCGTCAATTAAGCTATTATTTTCATCATGTCCATTTATAATATGCATATTCACTTTGCTTTTGCTTCTCTCTTTATTTTTATGTTTACTTTTTTCTTTACTATGATGTTCTTCTGTTTTGTCTAAATTTAATGTATCATCAAAGCAACTAAGTGGATCAACTTCCTCTTCAGAAGATATTTGCGCCAGTTTGCTTTTCTTCTTTCGTTTTGGTATAGCAATGGGTACCTCCAATAGACTGCCAGTATCACTGTTAACTGAATAATCTGACAGAAGACTTTTTTCATGAACTTCTTCTGGTTCTTCAAACTCCACCAAATGTTCGTAGCCTGTTTTTGAATAAATTTTATATATTTATTATAGCAAAGACCTTGATTTATTTTTATAATTTCGGAAGTAGCCAGAGATGGGTACAAGAACAAAGTGTGATGATAATATTCACATTATTGTACGATAATAGTACCAATTTGTGTAAACTGAAATATTATGGGAGACTATGTTGTATACTAACGTTAACAACTAAGTGTAAAACGTCTATTTGTACTAATTTGATTAATTTATAATTTGAAAAAATATATCTAACCTTTCTCAATTCCATAAAACACATTGTTCTCGTCTTCTTCCTCTTCAGGCAGATGTTGAAAAGATTTAGGGTCAAGATTCAGGTATTTGAGTTCAGTAGTGAGGGCACGTGTACCACCATGAGTACGATCCATATATATCCGGCAGTTCTCAAGTAATAGGTCCCTAGGAAAAGTAACAAATGTGAGTCCTTAAGTAAAAAAAATTTCTAACAGAACAATGCATAGATATATAGACTAAAAAAAACATCTTACCTATCTAGATCCCAGTAAAGAGGTGTATAATTTAAATATATTTACCTCCATATTATCTTAAATGTTATGGTGCAATAAAGTTTTTATCTATGCAATAAAAAAGTCTGCTGTTTTTTAATACCCCAGAGCAAGGTGGCCTTCTCTCATAAACGGCTATAGAACTTAGATCAACCACGCTGCTTCTATACCTTTTGATAGGCTATACTCACATCCCAGAATTTCCCGCGAGCGAACGTGCGTTCCTTTGAAATTATTGACCGATGCACAAACCGTTAAGCCATTACGGCTCAAAGTATCTGTTAGTAGTATAACAAATAAAAGCACTGGTGTGGACACCCCGGAGTCTCTATATACGCAAAGATAAGCTACTGATGGGGTTTTCACAGGCCGAATCCCAAAGCGGTTAAACATGAAATATTTTTGCTTGCTTCACATCAATATACCATACACACAACGACCGGTCCTAGGAAAACAAATTAGACGCCAATTTTTTGGAAACGTTCGGTTGGCAAATTTATCTAGCCGGAAATCGAGATTGCGACACCTCTGTAACGCTTACGCTACAGGGGTCGTAAATAAAATAACGTATCACCTCCAGACACACGTACGACCCAATGGGAGGATCCCCGGTTGTCCAACCCGCAGATTGCGGGCCCCGCGGTGCCCTACTCGCGTGATTACAAGCGAAAGTACGAGTATCTTAAGAGTCAGCTGCGCAAGCCAGTGAGTATATTTTTTGTTGTAATTAATTATACAGTGGTCGTTTGTTTATGTATGTATGTATGTAGCAGCCCATAAAAGACTATTAAAGACTCGGAGGTGTCGATCCGGGAACGAAACCGAGATCTTTTGCAAAAAAACCGATCCTCTCAAACTACTAAGCCATCATGGCGGCTATATTAAATTATATATATATATAATGCCTAATATGTTAATTTTATATACTCCCCAATCACCGTTAGCCAATACGTAATTTATTGCATTTAGTCAAAATGCAACTTTCTGACAAAATATTTATCGAATCGGCTACTAATACTGAAAATATGATACCTGAATTTAATGAATAATAATAGCTTCTCTCTGTGTCGCTTGGTGAGAAGCAGTACCTTTCTAGAGGTTCTTCCAAACAATTTTGCTTCTACTAATCTTCGGCGTATGTCTTGACAAGATGTTTCTCGGCCCATAAGTTGAAGAAACTTCATTTTTAATCTGGTCGGAGCCTTCAATTGGGTCTTGTTTTAGCAACACGGACGATAAATTAGCGTGTCTTCTCTGGGAGAGGTTTTTTTTGGGCGATCATTTCTAAGGACATTTTCAACAGTTCCACGTGTTTTATAATGATCGATTGCATTAAAAACTTTCATAACAGAACAATTTAAATGCTCAGCTATTCTTCTGTAGGCCCACTTATGATCTATATGTAAAGTAACAATTATTTGCCTAGTTGACGCGTCACAACTTTTATTTTTGCCCATTTTGAACAAAACAAAATTCAGATTAAATTTTGAATTGCCGCCAAAACAATAGAATAAGCCAAGAAAGAAATTATTTTCTCCAATTTCATAATAAGAACGTGCTATGGATGCATTAAGATCCATTTATTATGGATGCAGTATTATGGATTATGGACGCAGTAACGGAAAATAAACTCCTACGTGTGTATCTGCATTTTGTATTTAAAGGGTAAGATATGTTTTATATTTTATGCATTTTGAGTGGCTACATTGCATGTTTATGAATTACGAATGTGTACATTTTTTAAGAGTATTTGTACGTTAAAGTTATATTTTCTTTATTCATAAGAATGTTTCTGACCACCACTGTATATATGTGTAAGCCAAGTTAAACTTGCACATCGCGGCATCTGCAGGTTTCTTCGCGATATTTTTCTTCATTGAAAAGCATGATACAAGTTTTTATAAAAACCCCGGCTAAAAAATGAGTTAGGGCCAGAGTTCTTTATTGAAAAAAAAATA
>WURW02055411.1:0-10100 GCA_009936525.2 Taenaris catops
GCGGAGGGCAACGCGACGTTCGAGGGCGACATCTCGATCCTGGGAAAACTCGCCGCCACCATGGTGGACTTCGACCCACGGTTTGAAATCATGCCGGGCACGAAGGCTGGCAAGCCAGCGCTCGCGCATGCCGACGCCTACCAGGCGGTGACGGAGAAGATCATCGCGGAATAGAAGTTGCACCTGCGCCCGCACGCACGTGCCCGCCCACCCGTCGTGTGTTCGGGACCAAAGACACGCCCGTTGAGACGCTTGAGAATGCCCGAGAGGCCTCTGAATCCTCATTGGCGCGTAGGCGCGACCGGACACGAGTTTGATTTGCTGGCGACCCCGGCAGGATTTGAACCTGCGACCCTCAGATTAGGAATATGAAGCTGCAGGGTTTTTGGCGGTCCGCATAGAGAGTCGATACAACGCTGTAAAACCACATAAATACCCAATTTAGGGGCCCTTTGGAGCTAGTCTCAGAAGGGCTTTTTTGTTAGTTTGGTGGTATCAAGGTGGTATCAAAATAGATGCACAGCCGACCCTCAGACTCCTGCCTGCAAATGCCAAATTTCTACCTAAGTAACTGTTTTTATTGAGTAAAATCAATGGGGCACGCCCTGAGTCTGCGCTGGCATATGCTAACATATTGATATAACAAACTATTTTACGATAGCCCCCTTCGCTCCGCGCCTGCCGCCTTTTGGAATGGGTTGCACCATGACTATCACCCGTAGAGCTATTGAAACCGCACGCACACAGTCCGCTCAGACTGGCAAACCAATCGTACTTTGGGACGACAATCTCAAAGGTTTCGGATGCCGTGTGTCACCTTCCGGCTCTGCTGTGTGGCTCCTCAAGAAGCGCCTCGGCAAAGGCGGCCGTGGAAGCAAGCAAGTGCTCAACGCCTTCCGCGATTACAACGAAGCGTCCCCGACAGAGGCGCGAGCCGAAGCACTCAAGATCATCGCAGAGATACGCGACGGGATTGATCCGGCTGAGAAGACGCGGAAGACTCGCATCGTCCAGCACTCCGTCTATCAGTCTGGCAAGCTCTCGGACGTTGTTGACGCCTACATCAAGAAGCACGCCACGCCGGGGCGCTACTGGACCGAGACAGCACGACTGCTCAACAAGGGACTAGTAGCGAAGCTCGGCAAGGACACACTCGTTGCCAACGTCACTCGATCAGATATCCGCTCGATCATCGATGCCAAAGAGGACGCAACTCCAGGCGCAGCTAGAACCCTATTCGCTGCTATTCGCCACCTATTCAAATGGTGTGCATCTCGCGAGCTAATCGCCGCCTCACCGTGCGATGGGCTTACCCCTCCTAAGAACCTGCCGTCCAGAGATAGAGTTCTTGCAGACCATGAAGTGAAGCTGTTCTGGACTGCGCTTGATCGAATGCCGCTCATCAAGATCGGCTCCGAGGAAGATGACAGCATCCAGCACCTCGATATCTGGCGACCGTTCTACCGAACACTCCTGCTCACTGCGCAACGCAGAGACGAAGTAGCGGGCATGATGCTGAGCGAGATCGATCTTGATAAGGCTACATGGACCATCCCGAAGGAGCGCACGAAGAACAACAAAGAACACCTCGTGCATCTAAGTCCGCAGGCCGTGAGCATCCTCCGTGGTGCAGTGGGTTCCGCTCGGGGTCCTTATGTTTTCTCTTCGAATGGTGAGACACCAATCAGTGGGTTCTCAAAGGCCAAGCTCTTCTTAGATGCACGGATGCAAGCAATTCTGGATGAGGCTGGAGAGGGCAAGACGCTCAAGCCCTTCCGCATCCATGACCTAAGGCGCACAGCAGCGTCGGGTATGGCTGCCTTAGGGTTTGCCCCTCACGTCATAGAGCGCGTCCTAAATCACGTCTCAGGCGCACAAGGTGGATTGGTCGGTATCTACCAACGTCATGAGTACGTAGCGGAGCGCAAGAAAGCCGTGGACGCTTGGGCAAACCATTTGAGCGGGATAGTTTCAACTCGAAAGGTCTCAAGCAATGTCATTAGGATGCGGTAGGTTCATTCATCTTATTTATCATATCGCCATAGGAAAACAGGATGTGTGTGCTCGCTGAAGTGTAATCCTGGATTTTATTTATGATCCACGCAATTGCCTGAATGTCAGGGTCACGTGTAAAAGCATAATATTCAGTTGGATCGGTCGCGGTCGTTTCGCGGGTGACCACACTAGTGTTCATCAAACCTCTAGAGCCTATAGCGATAAAGTATTTTCCCGCGACATAGATGATTTCTGGCCTTCGCCCCAACGGGACATTGTGCGTTGCGTAGTAGTCTTTCAAATGCGCATAGATTGTGCCGAGCGCTAAGCCGTCGTTCGCAAACACGATCTTGTACGGGAACTCGTCGTATCGATTTATCTCGGCTCCTAACACTGTCCGCACTGGCAGCATCGTCGGCGGTATCGATGCGATATTATCTAATGCGTCGTACAGTCGATTCTTATCGAGGAACGACTTCAACGAGGCAACGGCGATAGTACCCTCTACGGGCGCAAATGATTTGCCCACACCGCCCTTGTTGTGAAAATCGAATCTTGGCGTTACATCGTTCGTTATAATTACATCAATCTGCTGGCTTTCACTGCCATCAAAATGGAATAGGAACCCACCGAGGAAGACGTTACATTTGCTAGGCACATGTTGCTTGAGGAATTCTGCAAACACCATCTCCCGAGCAATGCCGATGTCAGTAGTGTTGGGGAAAACTGACGCCGCTTCGGCCTCACCACGTAACACTTGGGCGACTTTTAGATAGTAGGCTCTGAGACGTTCGTAAAAAGGTTTTGGCATTCCGCCTCACTGACCGAATTGAAGCAACTAACTAAGCGGGCCCCAACCGGACGGCAATCCGGAAGGAGCCCTTGAACCGCAACCTAACGTGAATAGGAGCGATCCCATGTCGATTGATACCAGAACTGCGACTCGTGTTGTAGCGATATCCGGTGCTGTTGGATTAGCGCTAGCAAGCGCAGGCTTTGGCGCTGTGTTCGCCTACAAGGTCGGAATCCAACACAGCATCCTGTTGGCCGGACTCTCAATTCTAATGGCCGTAGCCCTTGAGGCTGTGAAGCCTCTGGCAATCGCATCAGCGATCCAAGCATTGAGGGAATGGCGACCACTAACGGCCGTGCCTCTTCTCATCCTCGGTCTAATCGCCATCGTCTACTCGCTCACTGCAGAGCTTTCGCTTGTGTCTATGAGCAAAGGCGATCTCGTCGCGGAACGCCAAGCCGAGACCAACTCTGCCGGTGATGCCGAGCGTAAGCGCAAACGTATCGAGGGAGAGCTAGACGCCATCGGCATCACTCGTCCGTCTCTAGCCGTGTCATCCGATCTCAACTCCCTGTTAGCCGACACCCGGCTTAAGGATTGCAAAGCCAAGCTCGATAGCTGGCGATTGGATGCCATCTGCAAAGACAAGGTGTCTCCTCTCCGGGCAGAGCTAGCGACAGCAGAACGTAGGGAGTCGTTGGAAGCACAGCTCAATGGTGTGCAGACCATCGCTAGAGGTCACGGTATCCCCGGAGATCGTTGCTCAATGGCTGATCTTGGTCCCGGTCCTAGCCCTGGAAATTGGCTCCGCTCTAGGGGTGGTCCTAGTTCAAGCTGTCTCTCCGCCTTCCGGCTCAACCGACTTAAGCAGAGGCATTAACAGCGAAGGTCGCTTGGCTAGCGGCACACCTTCCGCTGGCGTCGGTGGTCCACCCCAGAACACGGGCCTTCCAGAGTCTTCGGACACGACTAGGGAGAAGGTAAAAGCTGCCATCGTGGACCACCTCAAAGCTTCTGGCGGCTCACTGTCGGGCGGAGAGCGCGGACTGGCGAAGGCCCTGGGGTCCAATCGAGGAACTATGAAGCGAGCGCTCAATGGTCTTGTGCTGGCCGGTATCGTCTCCCTGGAGGCCACCCGAAACGGGACCGTCCTTAGGCTCGTTGGCTAACATCAATGAGATCAGATCGGTGTAAGTCACTAGTATTTCTCAGAAAACATTAGTTGCCTATACCGATTTCTCTTGACAAAAGGCTGAAAAGAGTATGTACTGTAAGTGTAGGGATAGAGATGTGAGCAATCGCCCAGCAGCTTGCTACCAACCTCCGGCGTCAGTGCGCCCAGGAGCCCCGTAGCGAGTCACTGAAGCCCCTTCCCCTATTCGCTGGTGTCATTCCCTTGGCCAGCAAGACGAGTCTGTAGCGCCTTCTACGGGCGTTTAAACGAGATCGTGGCCCCCAGAGTTATTTCCTTTCTCAGGCCGCCACGTAGGCAACCGAACCCAGGGCGTTAGCTCTCCGGTCCGGTGTCACTGCCGATACCTCACGCACATCTATGCCCTGGCTCTCGACGGTGACTGACAGGTCGCCCAGGGAGTCGTCTCACCGCACAACGGTTGGACTCGGGGAGTGCGTGGGGTCGGTCACTGCAAGCACTTTCAATCTAACAAGAAGAGGATTTCAAATCCCATGACTACTGACTTTTCGTACGGCCGCATCCTGCCAAAGCTCAATAGCGGCGTTCCACTCTCCGAAGAGGAGAATGCATACGTCGACATGGAAGCCCGAAAGGCTGCCGACATCATCGCTGATCGTCACAAGAGCAAAGGAGGCAGCTTCCTAATCGTTGTCGCCCGCGTCCTTGAGAAGATGGGCTCTGAGCAGTTCGCTAAGGAGCGGACAGCAGACTACCCGGCTCCTCAACCCCATGATCTCTTCGGAGAGTAATGTGGACATGGCCGACCATAGTAGGTTTGGTGGAGGAGAGGGGCGTGCGATGCCCTCCCCCTTCCATCACAACCCGAGACCAAAGTCCGAGAACATCCTCCCCAAGACTGACCCATACGCCTACCTGCTCGACGGGGAGACGGACGAGTCAGTGTTCCAGGCAATCGAATATCGAGGCTACTTGTGCAAGTGCCGTAGGCCCTGCTCGATGTGGCGCGTCGATAACGCGATTGATGGGTCGCAAGTCCCGCTCTCGTTGGTGGGCTCCTACACGACGCAAGCTCACATGAGGGAGGCTATCGACACACATCTAAACAAGAAGGAAGAGACCGCATGAAAGCGCGTCCTATCGAACAAGTTCAAGAGGGAGGACGCCTCGTTGCCAAAGTGCAGCTAGGCCGTGATCCCTCGTTGAAAGCAGAGATCTACCAAGACGATCTGGAATTTCTGGAGAAGCTTGGCCTGTCTCTGAATTGGACCGCACTCAAGATGTCGGGTGCGATCTACGTTACGGCGAATGCCAAGAACACGGCGGGAGGCAAGGTGCTTGTCGCTCGTGTCCTTTTGGATGCCGGTCCCGGTCAAATGATCAGGTACGCGGATAAGAACCCGCTCAATCTGAGACGTGAGAACTTACGCATCGTGACGAGCGCGAAAGCGATCCAACGTGCGCGGGACAGCATACGCACGACCACTATCTGACGACACTACCCCACTACAAAAAACAAACGTAAGGCAAACTCAAACAATGAAAACTATTACTATCACTAAGGCGTCTCCTAACCACTTCGTGTTGGATCGCGTCTGCCATCTTCAAACTGATCGGATCGAGATTGTTCGCATACCAGTCATTTCTTGGAAGACTATCGTAGGAGACGACGGCACAACCGAAGTGCAGCCAGTCACATACGAGAAGCTTTCAGGGCTTTACGATGGAGAGATCGAATGGCCTGAGGGTCACGTCTCGAATCGAGAAGGCACGATTTGGAAGACGTTCGCAGAGTTTGAAGCAGAGGCTTCCAGCTACGAAAGGGTTGGCTTAGGCCTGCTCGACTACCTTCTGGTTACGCGGGACAAGTTGGAGGCGGCCAATGCGAAGCGTCGCTAATCAACCTGCTCAGCACACGATGTTGAATGAAGCCCTCGCTTATCGCGAGCGAGGGTTTTCAATTATCCCTCTTGCAGCGAAAGGCAAGGAAGCTGTCATCAAGTGGACGCCTTATCAAAGGGTCAAGCCAACCATTGGAGAAATTAAACAGTGGTTCGGCCCTGCGTTTGCAAGTCGAAATCTTGGCCTCGTTACCGGCGCTGCATCCGGGATCGTGGTTCTCGACGTAGACAAGCCTGACGAGTTTGAGGAAGCACTACCTCGCACGCCTATCGTTGCGACAGGCAAGGGCTATCACGTACTCTTCAAGCATCCAGGCTTCCCCGTGGGCAACACATCATTGCCCTACGGAGACATTCGAGGTGATGGCGGGTACGTGGTTGCTCCGCCTTCGGTGCATCCTAACGGCAAGCTGTACGAGTGGACCCTTGGTCTGGATACCCCTCTTGCGGACATGCCGGAGTGGTTGCTCGCTCTGGCGAAGAAACCCGAGCCTGTTTCAGTTTCTGCACCAGCGAACGACAACACCGAGACGACGCCATACGGCAAGGCGTGGTTCCAGGACGTCGATGAGCTAGCCAAGGCGACGAAGGGAGGGCGTAACGACCTTCTCAATCGGGTAGCTTGCAAAGGCGCAAGTCTGCACGCATCGGGCCAACTCGATGAACACGAGGCACGTCGTGCGTTGTTCAAAGCGTGCGACGCCAATGGCCTTATCCGCGACGATGGTCCTGGAAGCGTTATCGCAACGATCAGGTCAGGTTGGGAAACCGGGTTGAGGAACCCTCGTTGCCCGGCTGAAACTGAGCGCACCCCGATTGAAGCGCCTAAGCCCGGCAAGCTCAACCTCGTGAGACTGTCGGACGTGAAGCTAGAGAAAGTTTCTTGGCTTTGGCCGGGCGTCTTAGCCAAGGGCAAACTGTCTATCTTTGCGGGCGAAGGCGGTGTCGGTAAGTCCACGATTATAGCGGACCTTGCAGCGCGCATCACAACCGGCAAGCAATGGCCAGCGTGTAAGGATCGAGCCGAGATCGGTGACGTTCTCATACTCCAGCTCGAAGATGGCGTAGCAGACACCTTGAAGGCTCGCTTCATAGCGGCTGGCGGCGATCCAGAGCGCTTTCACACTATCCCGTCAGTCGTGGATGCTGAAGGCGGAGTCAGACCATTCAACTTCAAGAATGATATGACTGCGCTGACTGAGGCCGTTCGAGAGTTGCAAGCTGTTCGATTGATCGTCATCGATCCTATCATGGGATACATGGGTGATCTGAATTCGGACAAGGCAGCCGAGGTAAGAAAGCTCACAACGCCTTTGCAGCTTCTTGCTCAGGAGACCAACGCTAGTGTTTTGATGGTAGCTCATCGGAACAAGAGCCAAGATCAAAGCGCCATGAACTCTGTCCAGGGCTCTGGAGCATTCACGCAAGCGGTTCGCACCGCGTTCGGCTTCGTGAAAGACGAGACTTCGGCCAATGATCGCCGCGTCATGTCATCGATGAAGAACAACCTCGCCAAAGACAACGTGTCGTGGGGCTACACAATCGAGCCCTGCACGGTGGAAGAAGACGGGTTGCTGGTCGAGACGTCACGCATCGCTTGGGAAACCGAAAGCTACAAGGCAACGGCTGAGGATGTGCTGCGTAGCAATCGGGAAGGCGGAAAGAAGCTGCTTGCTGCTGAGGACTTCATCACAAGCGAGCTACGCGCCGGTCCGAAAAGGTCCGACGAACTGCTCTCCAAGGCGCAGGCTTCCGGGATTAGTAGGTCCACCTTCTACAAGGCATCTGAACGCGTTGAGGTGCTGAAGTGCTCCCGCAACGGCTCTGACGTTTGGGAATTACCGAAAGAGCCATTCTAAAATCCCAAAATACGTGCCTGGAAATCCTGGATTTTAGGACTGAATCCCAAAATCCCAAATTGCGAGAGACCATTTGAGAGTGAGCAAACCATTGTAATATATGATATATTTAGCAATATGGTATGCAAAATCCCAAAATCCCACAGGCACACACTATCCATGGTAGGCCCCGTTAACAGGCCTTTCAGAGCTGCCCCATTAGGCTCTCTGGAGGTCATTTGACGGGGCTACTGCCATGGAACCGGGTTACGTGCTGGCCGTCTGTATAGGGTGCTTTAGCCCGTTGGCACTTGATGCGCCGTATGTCTCTGACAGTCCAGCCATCAGGATCTTGGCCCCGGAGTCTTATGCGACCCGGTGCTTCGGCGATCCTGGCTTGATGCCCGAGGTGCCTCGCAAGATCGAGTATCAAGAAGCCAGCGTCGTGCGTTAAGAAGTATTGTAGAGCATGCGTAAGACGCCAAAACCTAGAGGTCATCAGGCTTAGGCAGTTGCTTTTTGGGACCTTCAATCTGCTTCGGCTTTCCGGGCGCTGGCAGTCCTAGAGTTTCCCATGCCTCCTTTGCCTTTCCGATAACCGTCGACATCGAGTCAAACAGGTCTTTGATGGGCTTGAACTTCTTTCCCGCCTCTTCGCTCGCGGTCGCGATTTCAAGGCCCAGCGCCGTATAGGACTCCAGTTTTGTACGGTCGTGGTCCACCTCTTTGGAGAATGCGGCAAGCGCGTTGAGAAGCGCTTCTTTCTTTTTTTCCCGCAAATTCAAAGAAATGATTTTCGCTCGAATTTCCTCTATCAGAGCATGAATACCGGCCTTTACGTTGTCAGGCAGGTAGAGAATAGTTGTTATCTTACGAAGTCGGTAGGCATGCCTGACGCTTATCTCGGTGGTCTTCAGGATCAAAAAATCCCAAAATGAATCAAAGTCAGGGTGAAATGAAGATGAAGTGCGCTCGTATTGAACGTTCTTTAAGATGTTCAAGGAGTGTGCGTCGTGAAATCCTTTCACTGTGTTTAGAAAGCGTATCCTCGCTCCCCGTATTTCGTAATCGCCTTCGCTGTGTTGAAATTCTTCCTCATAAATCTTCATCCGCCTCGCGACATACTCGACGAAAGCAAGCTCGGGGTCGTCAGGCAATCCTTCAAGCTCATCAATCGAAGTCACTTGGCTCTCCAGAATTTCTCTTAGTAAGATTGAAGGGGTCATTCCTAGGCCCCGAAGGGGTCACCACCCCCCCTTGGTACCCCTCAAGTTACCTCGTCCAGCGCATCCAACAGTAGACGGAAAGGTACGGCCTCCACAGTGCAATGGTCTGCACCTCGGGCCCCGTAGCTCAGTGGGTGAGCATCAGGCGCGGAGCGTAGCGACGTGTCGAGGAGCCGGTTTACGAGGGAGGAAGCGAGCGAGCGCACGCGAGGAGCGACGAACCGAGAGGCGACGGGATTCCTAAGCTCTCACGGTGGTATCAGGGTGGTATCAAAACGCCATTTCTGCGCTTTAAAGCACCACGAGCGAACCGCTAAGTGTTTGATTTGCTGGCGACCCCGGCAGGATTTGAACCTGCGACCCTCAGATTAGGAATCTGATGCTCTATCCACTGAGCTACGGGGCCCCCGCCCGTTCTCAATACATGAGCCGGGCGACAATTTCACATCCATTTGTCGCAACCCCAGCGCGACACGAGCGCCAGTTCGCCGAGGGCCGCTTGGCCGGGTAATGCGCCCCACAAGAGCGGCCCGGAAAGCCCACTTCCCGCCCCGCGCTACTGCAACGCCCCCTGCTCCAGCAGGGCCCGCCGCGCCACATCGGCCAGCTCGCGCGGAATCCGCCCGAGCTCGCGATGCCGGGCGACCAGCGTCAGCTTGCGCGTGAACTGCGCCCCCGGCAACGGCGCGGTGATGAACTGCGTTTCCGGAAGCCCCGCCTCCCTAATGCAGAGCGGCGTCGTGATGGCAAACCCGCGCGCCGCCGCCACCATCGACGCAACGCCGAAGGGCGTGTCGAACTCGAACGAGCCCGGAATGTCGAGGCCGACGCGCCGGAGATGGCCTTCGATATCGATACCCGTCTGGGAGCGTGCGCTGAAGCGGATCAGCGGCAGCTTTTCGACCAGCTTGCGCAGCGCACCGATGCTCCGCGGCGCCTCCGTGCCCGCCGGCAGCAGCAGCACGTAGGGCTCCTTGGCCAGCGGCCAGCGCTCGAGCCCCGCCCACGTTTCGAGATCGTCGACGCCGAGAAACAGGTCGAGCCGCCGCGTCAGGAGATCGCTCGCGTGCGCCGCCGTCAGCCCCGACAGGATGGCGACCTCGTCGGCGGCCGTCGCAAGATAGGCGGCGAGCCAGAGCTTAGACCCACCACGCTGCTCCAATGCGGGTTGGTAGGCTTCACATATCCCGGAAT
>WURW02056452.1:0-10088 GCA_009936525.2 Taenaris catops
TTTTTTTTCTCATATTTAAACGATTAATTTATTATTTTCAGTCAAATGCCACGGAAAAAATCTAACCTCAACAACGCTAGCACCAGATCGCACGACGCAAACGTATACAATGCAAACACACTTAAGCAGCAACCAGTAATGTAAGTAATCACATAATACTATGAATTAGCATGTGTTCAAAATAATTCCACGCAACTTTTACAATGACAACTGTACCATACGACACTGGTTTAGTGGCGGCCGTCGATGCGAAGATACTACTGGCATTATGAGAAAATATGAAAAGCAAATATTGGTGCCGAGCTGCTATCTCAACACAATCAATTTCCATTCTAGTTTGTGCGCCAAGATTTTCGTCAATCATAGTTATATTTTAATTACAATTTACAAAAAGTAGAGTTGAAATCAAATGATACATTTTGAACTATATAGTTATTATAGGTAAAAAAAATATGTGCAATTTGCTTTCAATTGTTTATTTTTTTGCTTTTATTGATAAAGAACATAATTGACTAATTTAATATTTGGTTACACAGGTTTTGAAAACTAGACAAAGCTAATACAAAGTGTTACACAATAATTGTTAGGCGAATATTAAATAATACAAATCTTAATTTAACCAACGGTGCTGAAATGTTCATAAAACTTTACATACCCATATTATATATATATCGATGACTTAAATGATGATAGAAATAACTCTACTATCAACGTAAAGCGTGATTTAGTATCAGCTTACGGTGGATGCATCTAGAACCATACAAGCGGCTTTGAACTTCATAGCAAAATTTGTCACAAACAACTTTTCGTTATCTAAAACCAAAACACCTCTAGACTCATGCTCATACAGGACCACTTTATTATCTTACATTCAATTACATGTTAGCCACTGCCGAAATCCCATAATACGCCCTATGTCAATTAGTTTTAGTAACTCGAAATTTAGTAAATTGAAATCGGAATATTGAAAAACGAAGAAAAGCTGTAAGGGATATTCCTTAAAAATATTTACAAGCACAAGGCAACAAACCTTACGAGTTAACCACTAGGCATCCAAGTGCGAAACAGTGCAATAAATTGCAAAATGACAACTCCTTAAATTTAAAAAATCTAATCCATGCGTCACTTCCGGAGTGTCTAAACATTGAGTTTAGCTAATATGTAAAGGTGCTAAAAAAACTGGTTGGAAATAATTAAATATTAATACTGTTACTAAGAGGACATACATAAACAATAATAGTTCCATGTGTAAAGTGTATTATAGCAGCTGCATTCGTGAGTATACTGTAAGAATTTTCGATTTTCCAACACAATCTGTAAATCAGTAAATTGTCAAAAGAAAAGAGGGCTTTAAGCAAACAAAGGAAAGGCCAAGTTTTTTTAAAGTCAAATGATCTGTTTATTATTCTCATCGAATCGAAGTTTTAACTATTCCGTGCAAATGTTTTTTTTTTAAATTTTCGTGAATTGTTGATTTTATTTCTTCTTTGTGAACTGATTTAACCGATCAAAAACTTCAAATTGTTGAATATCCGTTGAATATGCTTGTTTTCTTTTCCTAAACATCCTTTCAAGTGGTTCTCAAAATTCAGGAAATTAGAATTTTAATAGAATTCAAACAAATTGAATTACAAGTTTCTTATTATTAGAATTAATTATTCTTGCAATTTTGTTATCTCTTACTGCTGCTTCTTATTTTATTTTCTATATTTCTTATCAATAGGAAATAAACTTATCGGTAGTTGCAATGTAGTTTAAAACTGCCTTTCTAGGAATTGTTGATTGTATTACTTGTTATAATTCTTTCTATTACATTAAACAATATGAAATTCTTATGTAGCAATATTCAAAGTTGAGAAAATTTGCTTAGTTTCTTAGCAGATCAAGCATTTTAACTTCACATATTTTTATTCATCAATAACTTCTTTTTTTGTCTGAAATCGTGACATTGCTGCCTACTTACGCTTTATCACTTGTAATGAAGTGATTTAACTAAATATTCGAATTCATATCAATCATTGTTAATGCTATATTTCTAAGTGGTTGCCCTCACATCGGAACATTTTAATAATCTTCACGTACAAGAACTAAGGAATTTCCAATTTGTATTAATAGCTTCGCCAAAATAATGGTCATTATCCAAAAAATATGCAAAATATGAGTTACTAATGAAATTACACAAGGGCCATCAAATATGAATTTTTAAAGGTTCACTCTTTTGTTCCGAATACTATTTTACATACACATATATTTATTCAGTTATAAATATATGTGTATGTAAAATAGTATTCATCTCTCTCTCTCTCTCTCTCATCATTTAGATATAATTTTAACTTTTCTAACGGTATGTTTCTAGTTTCATATATACAACTTTGTCGAAAGTTATTTTCTTAGCAGAAACTATTTAGTTAGAAATATATCAATTTAAGCCAAACAGTTATCGTATTTTCAAGATGGCGATAGGCTTGTTTCTCGTTTATTTTTAAGAGTATTCCATGTAGATTATATTATAACTCAAAACAATTACTCAAAATAATCCTGAATAGGTGTCCGTCCTCATTTGAGTAAATTTTAAAATTGATTCGTCTATCGTGTAGTCATTACATATACGAAACATGTCAACATACATATTGTGCCGTGTAGGACATAATTTGGTTCAATAAGTTTTAGGTGGAATCGAGTAAAAAATTACTCAATAAAGTAAAATTAAATCATTTTCAAGATATCGGTTTTCGGTGCGAACATGTTAACAGTCATAATTGTGCTGTGTTCTAAATTTGATTCAATAAGTTTCATGTTGAATTAAATAATTAAATAAAGTACCTGTTTACTCAATAGAGTAAAATTAATCATTTTCAAGTAATATCAGATGTGGATCAAGTTCTTGTGAATCGAATTCTTTTCCTTACAAACTAGAATAACCTCGTACAGTTTCCTGTGTAGAAATATTTTCTAAAGCAAGTTCAGAAATTTTTCTGACTATATATATTGCCTGTTATGATGCTACAAGGTTAAATATCAAAAAGCTACCAAAAGCCTAAGCTTTTAATCTGGGTGTTCCCATAATTGTCACAGTTTACTTATTACTTTACTTTCCACTTTTCCGTTGTACATATACTATATTCCGTTATAAGTCTTCCTTTTTCCTTATTGTAAATCTAGCGTTCAAACAATGCAAAAGTGCTAGAGAAGTGCTAGGGTTTCAATTACCGCCTGTCATTTTCTTGAGCTTTATATGTTTAATTCTTCTGATACAGTATTTGATATGCTGTTCATACATTTTTACTTTTATAATAACAGAAAATGGTATTTTACTAAAAGGGCTAAAAGAATAAGAAATTAGTTGATAAAATAAAAGGAATTTGTTTTTATTTCTCTTGTTTATTATTATTATTATCCTTGTAACATTTTTTATGAGTTTAACGAAATTGCTGGACATACTGAGGACATTTGGTTTTTACAATTATGTATAAAAATTGTTTACACGTACACAAATCACCGATTGCGAGTTTTATTGTTTTGCATTAGAAAAATATGTATTTTTTTATTATTTTTGAGGTATTTATTCCGGAGCAATGACTTAAAATTATATTTTACTTTGCCAGTTTTGTGCCTAACTATAGCACTGAAAGTAAACCTGAAAGTATCTCACATTGGATTTAACCTTATGCCTACCTGCGTCACCTCATCGAAACAACATTACGTGTTCATTGGTGGAATATATATTCAAACACCCAACCTACGGTAATTTTGCGGTATACTAATCTTTGAGAGTTATATCTATTTGTACACCCATAAAATGAAAACATTTTCCTAGACTTAGAATTTAATTTATGCCGTTTGTGAACTCAAGTTCTATCCGAATTTTTAATTAATATATTAACTATTTATCGCTCATTACGATTAAACTTATTTACTATACTAACATCTAGATAATCCTAAACACTAGCAACTAAATAACCTAAATATCCATCTAAATCTAAAACTTTTCTTACTAGTTTTACGCCATCGCCCGGCTATTTGTCAATATTATCAATAATAAATATTTGGCAATATCTTAAAATTATGCGTATTGTATTGTTTGTATTTACCTTAACTCGAATCTAATAATTCATGTACGATTTCAATTTTACGAAATAAAGAAATTACAACTTATTATATCTGATTGTATTGTATTCAGTAATAAAAGTATGAAGATAAACCTGTACCTAAGATATATATTAAAGCATAACTTATATCAAATTATACAAGTAATTCTATACATCCTATAATAAATACGTAATACTATAATATCCTATTTAAATCATTGGAATTTTAACCTAAAAGAAACTTACGGAAAGAGTTTAACCTACTGGTTCTGATTTCATACAAGATTTCTGAATACATCAGTAATTGTAATATACTATTCGTATTTGTAACTATGATACTATACTGTTACTAAAACTCGTAGCTATTGCGCGAAACATATCAAGCCTGCCTGTGTAGCTCCAACACACTAAACATCTGAAATTAATCGACAATAACAATTAGTGATACCTACCCTTATAAACTAAAGCAACGTTAATCTAGTTCTATTCATTGGAATACGTAGACACGTCATTCACTCGATTTTTGTTGTACGTAATTATAATAGTTGGTATATTTGTTACTGTCTCCGATATTCTCAAATGTTGCCGTTTTTCTGGTATTGCTTCAGTAGGATAACTTAAAAAAATGCTTTGAATCTAATTTAAATTTAATTTAAATTGAGTATAATTCTAACAATATTAGTTGTATGCCTGAACAATTATTTACGGCTAGCGTACGCGTCTATTTGAAATTCAGATGGGGACAAAAAAACGCGCATTATCAAATTTCCGTGATGTTTTCCAGATAAAATTATATTAAAATAAATGGTTGAAATACATAGATATTAATTTTAATTTCAATATAGCTTACGTAAATTTATAACTAGTTACATATATGTTATTAGAATGACGTCAAATTGTTGTGTACCTGCATGATGTTAACTAGAAAAATCCCTAAATGGGAAGATTTCTAACTGATGACCGGACGATCTTATGTAATCTTCTAAAGCGGGTGTAATCCTTATCTAGATCGGTAAATTCCTTAGCAAGACCGGGGCTAATCCTTTCTTTCTTTCTCCTGGCGCAATAGCGCATTTCAGTATATTTCGATTAAACCCTTTACACTCGAAATCCTTTTCACTTGCACGAACCAGCAACGCGAGACAATTTCGGCTAATAAGGGAAACATTTCAAGAGTAATTTCAAAATTTTAAACAAACGTAAACAAATAATAAAATTTCATCAATTTATTGTTTTACACCGAATTGTTTTTTAGAAAATGTTACATTCATTTTCTGAGTTATTTGATAAAACAATACCCAAGATACATCATAGG
Source organism: Taenaris catops (assembly GCA_009936525.2). Lineage (NCBI taxonomy): Eukaryota > Metazoa > Arthropoda > Insecta > Lepidoptera > Nymphalidae > Taenaris > Taenaris catops. Next base: position 5,404 of record WURW02056452.1, read on the forward strand.
TTTATCAGGACACGTCTCGGAGTAATACCTCACCTCCCGCCTACCTCTTAGCGTATTACGATCAGAGGAAACCTTGCAACCCCTTTTTGTAGTATGTGACGTCATTTAGCCAGATTTCATGTCACGTCCTTTCAATCTTTCGACAAGTGTTTTTAGAAATCGCAAAGGGCCTATTGGTTTTACCCCTTTGTTTTTTTTTAATTTATAGATATGTAGGAATCGATCAGACAAATATCTACTCTCCAAAAACAATCTTACACCACGACCTAAGTTCCGGTCATATTGACATTTTAATTCCGCTAATTCTTGAGCTAAGATGGAAGTTGTATAAAAGCGATCCATGCACATAGGGTGCCCATTAGCCCCTGTAATTTTCTCTAACAACGTGTTTAATAAGTTGTATAGCAATTCTCGATGAAAAAAGTAAATGCGGCCTGACCAAGAGCCGTGTTTAGAGTGATCCATAAGATGGCAAAATGCAGCAAATGTATCCAGTCTTCTAGTCAACTAGAGTATAAATTCTAATATCTCAGTCAGTTTCTTATAGTTGTACTATGAACGAAATTCTACCACTGGATTATATCATTGACTCGTTTACATACATATATGCTCTCCCGGCATAAAAAAATACAAAAACTGCATAGATAGTCTAAAAAGCAACGTATTCGTCGTATACGCGTTCTCGGATTCTCGTTGCGTGTTGTATTAGTTTTCAGACGAAGCACCCAGAAACGGCTAAATCTGTCTTGTAAATGTATCCGAATATAAAGAGATATAAGTCACGATATTCCTAAACCAATATCCTTGCAAACTGGCTAACGGCATTGTGCCCATATTGATTATAACAGCAAAAATGCCTAGAACTCGTAAGTTGTTCACATCGCGTCGGTGTCGCCGTATCGAATTTGCAGTAACTTCCCTTTATTTTTTGTTTGCGTGGTGCTGCGAGGTTTTAACTAGGCAGAAATTGTATGTTTGGTGACATTTCCTCGTACTGTGCAAGGTACCTTCCGCAGTTACACTTTTGACTAAACTTTCCAACTTAATAATTAGAATTTTTCTTCGTCTCGCACCTTTTGTTACCTCACTGGATTTATTAGTTTCGTGGGCTAATCCGTCGGTGTTAAATTTAATTCTTGGCCTTATCTGATAGGGATCCATATTTCAAGGGCTCAAATCTTTTCAATCACTATATTGACTATCAAGAGCGTTTCAAACAAATGCTATACTAACTATACAGAGTTGAGAAGTCGTTAAAAACATAAGAATCTGTCCTCGAAAGTATTTCGTTGTATATGTAAGTGTTTCGTTATATATATAAAGCTGGGCGCCGTGTTGACGGGGCTCGAGTGCAAAGGGTTAAAATTAATATACCTAGTGGCCTATTTGTACGGATGGGATCGACCTGCCATGATGTTCGACGATTTTAATCGAGTCTGTAGAAAAAGCGTTGACAAAAATTAATAATTTAATATGTCCTGAAATAAAAACAATGAAGAAAAAATGGGTAGCTTATTATAATACGAAGTAAATAGGACTAATAGAAATTAACAAAAACATCTTAACATTCGTAATAATTTCCAGTCAATATTTTACATAAATCACTTTATTATATTAATTTGTTTTCCGTGTTAAAATTAGTTGCTATTGTGCGGAATATATAATGGGGTAATATGATGATGTCATTTTCGAAGATGTTTCGATATACATATATAATTTAAAAAATACGTAACGTAGTTGTTAGGAATTTATACTACAGTTAGCAGTAGATTATTTCGCCATTAAAAAAATTTTTTATTGATTTTTTAACGCCATTTTTATTGATTTTGTTCAAATCATTATTTCTAAACAGTATGCCGCCAACCTATTATAAATCAACAATAACACAAAATTAAGTTTCCTTGCTCTCGTAAGAAATTTTAATTTAATTATTAAAATTATATTTATTTTCGCCATTCTTTATTTATTATTGTATCGAATAAAACATTTTTAATATCTCTTATACTTGTAATAAATTGTATAAATACCTAAATTTATGATATAGGTTTGCTTTGTATAATAAGCACACGTATGTGACGAAACATTGGTTATATGTATATCCGGAAATTGTAAATATGTTGTCTTAAAAATATAAAAGGCTTTTATACATCTTCGCATATTACGCAGTTTTTAACTACGTTGACGGTGTTGACTCTTTTGTTCACGTATAATTGCGTTGTTACTATCCTACTTTATTTACTCGAACTAAAGACGATCCCAATTTAATCAACAATTACTTCCTTTTGCCTTACATTATTTAATACTGTAACTAACAATATCATATTGTCCCTTAATGCAATGTGGCGTTTCTGCTTATTTTCAAAGCTACCAAGAACTTGCCTCAGCGGTCGTACGAACGATAATGATTATAAATTAAATAAGCTAATTGCATAATTGCAAATCTAAAGATTATTTTAGTATCTACTATCTACATTGTTTTACCATCTACATTTTCATGAAAGTATTTAATATTGAATTAGAAATAATATTTAAACACTCTTATTAGGCTTTTATAATATATTCTGACATGTTCCACGTTATTGCGCATAGACTTCTTTGTTTATACATTTATGACATCTGTACTTATACGACTAACCTCGAATCTGTTGTGAATCCGTTAGCCAAAGTAACTTATTTTAAGACATTCCCGTCCGTTTACCAATATTTTAAACAGCTGTTAACTGGAAATGCGTTGTCATCATTGTCAATATTTTTCGTTTATTTCTATATTCTAAACATTTTTTTAGCATCGTAACTTTAATATACAATAGACTTAGGTATTTATGATAACATACATCGAACTTGTATGTTTGTTTGTCTTCCGCTTAGCTATGAATAAAAATTGTCTTTAGATTAGCTATAAAGTAGATGAGAACTCTACGAAATTATACTGTATATTTTTGTTTAGGTTAGCTTGGAAACAAAATAGGGACTGTAATATTTAGTATGATAAACTTTGCCAGTGGACGTTTGTATTATTACATTAGTCATAAATAAACAAAATCCTACTAAATCGATCCGTTTATATCTTTTAAACTTGTTATAAATAAATTAAACCCTATAAAATTAACTTCTATTGTTCTTCTCATAGCTAAATGTACAATTTAGTTAACCTATTTAAATGATGACACTATACAAGACGGGACTTCCATATTTGTTTCATTATAAATAAACAACTACGTGGTAATTCAGTTTGTATGTTCGCTTTTTAAAATTTTTTGAAATGTACAATACCCCAGTAACCGGAAGCCTTTATCATGATTATTAAAAATATGGTAATCTATTTGTGTAATTGTGTATGAGTTTGGAAATAAATATACTAGGTTACTGTTAAAGCGGTTTTTTTTATATATAAATAGGAACCCTACTAAATTTGCCTGCACTTTCAACTCTGTAATAGCTACTTTTGAATGCATTTACATGCATTGAAGTGATGATGTGGGACTCGGTTAGACTACTCACTAACGTAACCTTGTTCCACCTCGACACACGCGGCACACGACCGCAATACATATAAATAAAATTGAATGATATCGATTTGTGATCTTCCTGAAATATTTCTATTATAAAATGATTGCCGTACGCCGTAAGCCTACTTCATCAACTTGGTATATTTGTCTTAACCGTTGTTATAAACATAAAACCATACTAACTCAGGCATTATCTCTAACGTATCTGCCAGAGATTTTGGTATAAATAAATGAAAACCACAAACCCTGTTAAGGGATGTTGTTTATTTGATTTAGTCGTAGCTACTCCTTGTAGTTATATATACAACCGGAATAAATAGATTGGTGATCTAACAGAAATTTTGCTATAAAGAAATCTGTAAATAAATAGAACCTTTATCTCATACTACCCTCGAATTGTCATCTGCCTGAGATATACATACAAACAAATGAAACCCATAAATATTTAGAACCTGATATTAAATAGACTTGTATATTTATCTTCATTTTGATAATCAGAAATACATTGAAATTTGTTAAATCGGCTTATGTATTTTTGTCCTGATTGTATCTACTCCTCGCATACAATTTCTATTTATAGGATGATATTAAAATCTTATTTATTATTATGCGAGGGACGCCTGCCGATACCAGGTGGGGTGATCAGTCCTAAAAAAAAGGACGCCATTAAATCGTTATGTTCTTCCTAAAGTATTGGTATTATTAAATGAGAATCCTATAACTATATAGAACTACTACATACACCAGTAGACTTATTTGTCTTTATCGCAGTTACTCTTCCCACATATAAAAATCGTTCGACCAGTAAATAAAACCTATAAATAAATAAAACCAAAATTATTTGTTACTTGGACTCATTACCTAAAAAAAATAGAACTATACGAATTGAAGTATTGATCTAAAATAATGCAATAAAAATAATTTTCTTTTTTAATTTAAAGGTAAATACATAACATTTGTATACACATATCAATCTACCAAATTGACACAGGCAAATAATACATTTAAAAAAATCTTATTTTTACATAAAAACATCTAAATTTGATAAATATTAAATCAAAACCTATAAATAAATATAACCCTATTAAATCTATCCACATATTTTTACCATGGTTATAAATAAATGGAATTGGACTAACTAGATGTGTCATTAAATTCAGATGTAAATAAATGAAA
>WURW02057488.1:0-10086 GCA_009936525.2 Taenaris catops
TGCCCCTACACTTCTCTCTTAACAATTGACAGAAATGCGTTAATTCTATATATGTACAGCTAAATGAAAAAAAAATGGAGGTCGGGTATCTTATGAAGATCTCCCTCCCCTCAATAACAGATGTTTACTTCATGTATAATTTTACATAAACTATTTGACATTCTAACTTCACAATGGGCCCAAGATGGCGTATTACGAATTTTTTATAACCTCTATGATGTTTGTAACAAATGAAAGAATACCAACATTTCGTTTTTTAATAAAACATTTCAAGATTGAGGTTATATAATTTATTTAGCTTAAAAACTAATCACAACGTAAGATTGAAATTATTTTGTTACGGCAAAGGTGGTAAATTTATTGATATCTAATAGCGTGTAGTAGACGTATAATCATTAAAATATATTATAATAGTATACAGTTCTTAATGTAATAAAATAAAACATCTTCGGACGCTAAGTAACCAGTTATTTTGTGACGCAAATGTTCGCTACGTAACAAATAGTCTAAGAATCTTCCATATTAATTTTTAACAAAACCTTTATCGCTCTTGTATTGTATGAGTACACAAATAAATTAAAAACATATGAGTACTAGAAATAATTTCATCTTTTGTATCGTCTTTTCTGCCTACCCGCATCGTTCATTCAATTTTATTGAATATTTTCAATCAAATTGTATCAAGTTTTCTATGTATAATATATATGTATATAAATGGATGTGCCGTTATCATATTTGGATATAAAGAAAAGAAAGCTGCAAATAAGAGCTAGTAAAAATAGAAACAGTAAAACATAAGCATTATATAATAATACAATGAAGTATCACTAGTATTTTAAATTATAATATGCCTCTTGTCTCATTGGAAAGAGGTTGTTTTTTATTTTATTTTGAAACCATCCACACTTGCTTAGATCTAAAGCGCATATGACAGTTACGCCCTCGTGTCTCCTTACACTAAAATTAAGTTAATCCCAAGAAAATAAATACACTTTTTACCGTACGAGTAATTAAACTTTTAATCAGATACGTAGTCTTTATTGTTATATTACTATTTGTTTATAATTCAGTAATCATAAATTTTCTACTGTATTTCTTCTTACTTTTTATTTATACAGACTTATGTGCAGATAATTAGTCCCACTATTATATTTTATTCGATCATTCTTACATTATCACACATAACAGCCAATTACATATACTAGTACAAGTGTCTCTACCTCCATTCCCTATGAAAAACAGTTACAGAATAATAACGTGACGTAAATAATTTAAATTTTTGTTTGTAATTGTTGCGCATCATACAAAAGTCAGTTTGTGTTTACAACTACCATATATTGCTCTATCATTGTAACCAAATACGTTACTTATATTTCATTTACAGAAAATACGAAGAAAGAATGTTTGGAGCTCTTAACTTTAGCACTTGATTATGCTGAAAAAGGCAAGGGAATCTTGTGGCTGGCTGAGAAATTTTTTCTGGCATCAATAGCTGTATCGAGTAAATACTTGATTGATGGAGGTCGGCAAAAGAGCTGTTGTAAATATCACTACGCCGTGTTTTTGCTTGACAAATGTAAGTTTTTTTTAATTATTATATTTATCATGTCATATATAACGTTAGGTTGATCATTTTCAAAGAGTTTGACAGCAGTAGAAAGCATTTATTGGTTATAACCATTTTCGTAATTAATTCTTATTCCCAAATTGCAAATTATGTAACTAAGTTATAGTTATTTTTGGGCTAGCTGTTATCCATAACCGCTCTATTGAAGTGAAGTAAAACTATATCTTGTACTGGTAGGTGATAATAGATACAATTGCATAATAGGACGTCCTCTACCGGTCTTATAAAGTCCGGTTAAATGACGGCGATAGTATGATGATCTCACTGGAGGAACGGTGTGAAACGATGTCTCAGGTTCGATTCTCGGCTAGGTCACTTTAGAAGATGAACTTTTCTAAATTGGCTCAGTTCTGGTCGTCGTGTTTATGTCTTCTGATGGTGGACTTCGGCCGCGGTTAGTATAATAAAAAGTACCTTATGTAAAAAAATATTATTGTACCAAATTACAGCCAAATCGGTTATGCCGTTTTGTTTTAGATGAGTAAAAAACTCCGAAAACTGAAATTTCCACACTTCTAATAAAACTTGGACTAGAAGCTATTTTTGACACCAACAACTATGAATTACCAGAATTTATTTCATGTATAATAAAACTAACCTTCAATAGATTTAATGGCATTATTTTATAAAGTTAATTTTGCGTTAAATTTCTTGGAGCTAAATAATATCTCAGTATTAACCTTCATTGAATCACACCATTAAGTGTTTTGTTCTTTTTTTTTATTGTTTACAGAGTAGCGCTTGACTATAATCACACCTGACGTTGAGTGATGATGTAGTCCAAACTGAGGGCGCGCTAAACTGGGGAGGTTAACAGTACTTTGTAGCACAAATCTCCCCTAAGTGGATTCTACACGACATCGTACCTGAACGTTAAATCGCTTGGTGGCACGTCAATTTGGTTTTTTAAAGTGAAACAGCCCGAAATTGAACTCGGGACCACAACTTGGGACTGGTGTTTCGCACCGTTGCGATAGGGAGGTCATTTGTCCCGCAACATATGATTTAGTTATAGATTACGTTTACTTATTTAAATTATCATTTATAGGTTATAAGTTAGTTATAATTATCTTATATTTTCTATTTTTTTCTGTATAGCTGGTGAAAGTACAATAAAGGTTTCTTTGTTGACGACAACACCGCCTAACATTAATTAAAACGATTTATTGTATGATGCAATCACATTAACTTAAATGAGTTAAGAGTTGAAGATGGTTATTTTGACCACTTTAGAAAAATTTATTTCATAAATTGATCCAGTCGTGAAATGAAACCGGGGACCCTGACTTGTGTTCGGTTATATTTATAACGAAGCGATAAATAGTCAAATATTGAGTTTAATATGTTTTAGTGCTAGGTGTACGAATATATAATAAATACAGCAACCAATATTGGATTTATCGTCACATAAATTTAAGCGTTATGTTAAAGTAATCTGTTACATAATGCTTATTATGCAGTTGACGAATATATTAGTGATAAATATGCGTGGAAGGATATTCCAGTTTGCACATGAAACATTAAATTATATGTGAAATCAATATATTTTATATTTTTTAAAAGAGTGCCTACTGAGTTTCTTGCCGGAAAATCTTCCCAGTGGAGTCGACTTTTCGATCCGGTAGTAAATTTACTTCTCGCGTCCCTAACTTATACTCATGCTGGTCTAAAAGAACCTGTAAAAAGTATACTCTAATAAAGAATATTTTAATTGATTTTGATTTTAAAATGAAACAGTCAATATTTTTTTTCTTTATTTAAAGAGCTTTGTGTCTTAATATTCCGCTCTGTTAGTCTACCTATTTACTACTAACTAATGTCTTAGTCTAAAATACACCTTATATATTTTATATAAACATTTTCCTCGTATGTTGTCGGGGGCGGCCAGAAATGTTATGCAATCCCCGATATTTAATTTACTGTCTTAAATGTTGTTAAGCGATATTAATATCGGTATGATTTAAAATATATTAAAAAAATTTTGTTATATAGTTGTTTCTGATAGATTAAATTTGGCTGATTTGTTCTTTTTTTTTCATTTAATTGTAAGTTTAAATGCTTATGTAAATTTGATTTCCCTATAGGCATGAAGATGTATGTATTTTATTGCCAGTCTTAACCTTTAAACTTTATTGAGGTCAACATGACATAAATGTAACCGCGAAGTAAAAGTTCATACGTTAAACATGAATAGAGAATCACGGTCTTACAAATGAACAAAATATGTTTAATGGTTGTCAAGAAAATGGTTAAGTAAAGTTACCAAATTGTCATAAGTAATAAAATAGTAATAGTATGTTTAATCTCCAATTAATTATAACCACAAATACAAAACATACAAGCACTTTTATTTACGTACAATTTTATTTTTCGTAACAGTTACAAACTGAGCCTGAAATCGTATATGTGGCACAGTCTATATGACTAAACTATCTATTAAAACACAGTGAATGTACGTGAGTGACTCAGATTTTTAAGCCGTTAATTTACACAGTGAGTGCAAATTAACGGCTTAAAAATCTTTTATCTCGCCTGAGAGAAGGAATATTGAATTCTAAGCTAAGATCATATAAATGAGGTTAAAGCGGCGGCACGTACTACATCCTCCCTTTTTCCATTAAAATTTACATCGAATTGAAATAGCCTTATTAAGTTACAAAATTAAGCAAATGAACACATAGAAACTCAGTCCGTAATTGATTGCAAAATATGTAATGTATCTCGATTTTTAAACGTATAAGCAAAAAGTCGGCCTTTCCATTCTATACGAGTAACTTTGATCTTTTATCAATTAAAATCATTTTAAGTACAGATTAAGACTTAAGTGATCCTTGTATAGTTAATGGCGTCTCCTGCGACGATGTATATTTAATATCAGTTGTTTTTAATAGACAACTATAGACCCAAAGCGAAAGAAAACCTTATTTTTATTGAATTTGAGTCGAACACTTTAAGTCACAATTATAGCTCGTTTGTTGGCCCCACAGATGATCTTATGTGCAGTCTCTGCCTATATAATATGAATGGGTTTACCTTTGTACACCGCTATACTAAGCCAGTTGTCGGTTATGAATTTCACATGAAACATATTATCATAAGTCTTATTAAAGTTCATCTTGGAAATACCTACACGAAACGTTTGTTATGCGATTTAATGTTACCGAATGAGCAATCTTACGAAATATTATATTGTATAATGTTGGGAGACCGATACTCGTACCGCCAAGCGATTTAGCGTTCCGATACGATTTGGTGTAGACTCAATTTAGGCAAGAGGAGTTTGCGCTGTAAAGTACTATTGCACTAACCTCTCCAGATTAATTCGACAACAGCTTAGACTACGTCATCACGTAACACCAGGTGTGATTGTAATCAAGAGTTAGTGTGTTCACAATATATAAATAAAAATTTAATAAACAAACATACAAGCAGAACCTTTGGTTTTCAGTTGCAACTAGATCTCGCCTACAGAACTCCAGCGGCGTGCTATATAAAGAAATAATAAAATGGCTTAAATTTATGACGAAAAGGTTGGCACTTAATAAACAGTGTTAGCTATTAATTAAAAACCACCAGACCATCACGGTTGAAAGTATACCTAGGTATTCATTATATGCCTATACAAAGCAAGATATAGTGACACTTACAAAAAAGGCAATTTGTTACCAGATAATGAGTGTTAATTGGCTGTAAATATAAATAATTGAACGCGCTAACGCAATAAAACAGTCGTTACACTTTATCGCAAGCCGTCCAGTTACGTCGATCTATTTGGTATGACAAATAGATCGACAGATTGACCCGTGCTGGCTTACGGTTTGGGCACGTTGGTCTTTACCAAAAGGACTTGGGTTCGATGCCGAGCACGCGCCTATGAATTTTGCTATGAAAATTCATGTCCTTGATTAATATATTGAATTTATCATACGCTCTTCGGCGACGGAAAATGTCGTGAGGAAAACTTCACATCTTGGGAGTAAATTCTAGGATATGTGTAGCCCGTATTGAAACAGCGTGACGGGTCTGAGTTCTATAGCTCTCTTATATGGGAGAAGGCCAGCAGTGGGACGTTAATAGGCTACTACTTAACTACACACATACACAACATTATGTAAAACTTCTAAAATGCGTAATAACTTTGACGTCACATTTGTTTACCGTATGATATAATTTTACTTAATACCGCCTTAATTTTATTCGAGATAAATGTCATAAGATCGTTATACATTTATCTTAACCTTTAAAAAATTACTACGAGGAACCTTGTTTTTCCACTTTAATCATATCCGTTTACGCAGTAACGCAGCATTTAATTGTGTTTTATTTAACATCTTTTCATGAGTAAAGCCAATGTAATAAAAACGGGTCGGTTAAAGTGTTCTTTATTGTTTCCTATGTATAGATATCCTGTTGAAAATTTCAAGCGTTGACGTTTTATATTTCCCACAGTGGCATCGATATTTCGCTACTGTTTAATATATAAAATAGCAAAAACATTGATTTATGTATCGACCCCCCTTACAATAGTATAAATCACAAAAATATATATATCACGAGACACATATAATATAATAAAAGTGTCAAAATTGCTTAAATTACATATAAAACACTATTTATTTAAAATAATACAATTAAATTAATACACTATTTATTAATACACACATACAAGAAAGTTGACTTTTATAATAAGTGATGCACAGGTGTTTGTTTACAGTACAAGAAGGTGTATAAATTTAATGTATATTACAAAAACTGGTATGCAACAGCATCTGCATATTAATGCTGTATGATCTAGGATGTACACAACGTACGTCAATAACAAGATGGCGGCCATGAAATTTAGTGTTCTGCTAATCATCCGTAGTTTTTTTTAATAATAAAACATTTGTTAACAGTTGGATTATATTAATGACATTTTTGCTCCATCATAAATTTGCTGGATTCATATCCAATGTCAAGTATACAAATATAATGTTATCTGTTTACGTATTCGATGTTTTTTGTAGTTAATAATCTGGATGTTTGAAAGCTGTTCATGAGAAATAAATACATATTTTATCTTATTATATACTTATTATATATATACATTATATCTTTAAATCCCCAAAACTGTAATTTTTTGTGTTAATTTAATTATTTAAGAACAGCCAGCGCATTAACCTTCAATGTAACAAGCCCCTTATAAGTTAGTTTAAATATAGTAGATCATAATTATAATACATTGACAAAATGCGCACGTCTGTACCGAGCCTTATAAACGAAAGTGTTTATTATTTAGTGCTATCTTAGCATTGACATATAGCGATTTAAGGACAACTTAATTTAAAAGAAATTTAAAAGTGACTAAGATTGTAAGAACCGATTATAATTCAATATTTATTGTATCTATTTACTTTTTCGTCGAAAACATTATATAAAACATGTGTAATGCACATACATTGCATTTAATTGAAGGTATTTTAGCGTATTGTTGAAAATTGATAATTAAAAGATAAAAAAAAGTTGTAACTGTTGCCCGCGGTTTTGTTCCCATGGAATTTAGTTTATAAAGTCCAAACGACGAACTTTCAAATTTATATCTCACAAATATTCGACGTACTTCTTTAAATTAATATAAGTTTTTAATTTATGAACAGTTCCAAATGCTGCAATAAACACCAAATTTTAATCGGCCAAATAGCCCTAATTTCAGAAAAGGTTTAACACCTTTTCTGAAATTAGGGCACAAGAACGCACACACAAACAGACGGATACGAATTTTAACGTTGTTTTGAGTTCTATTGATAAAGCCCCGTATAATCGTTTTTCTCATATATCTTCCATGTACACACAGCGATGAAATATATTTTTGTTATATTTATAAATTAGAGAAATGTATTTTCTATCACAGTTACGTGTTCCACTGCGCCAAGTACTTCGCCCGAGTGATCTGTCTGTAATTATTAACAAACGTCGCCTAAAAGTTGGCGTGAAAGGGCAACCGTTCATTATCGATGGCGAACTGGACTCGGACGTCAAAGTTGAGGAGTCTACGTGGGTGCTACAGGATGGCCGCAATTTACTTATCAATTTGGAGAAGGTTTGTAACATATCATATCAGTCAGTATTGAGTTAATCTACTTATTTCTGAACTGTTCTCTCATCAGATGATCTGACTCACAATTGCAATGGCAATCTTAGCTTCGCAATGTCCTCACGAATATTTTACACAGACGACTGATTTATTTTTCATACTGGGAGCGATATGGTTTTGAATTTACAGTGCTATTTGTGAAATTTTAACTTTAACCTACAACCTAAGTTGAGGAGATAATTTTATTGCTGTCAATTGCGTTAATTAATTTAATTAATTAACAAGAAGCTTTTTCATGTGTATTAACAGGTAAACAAAATGAACTGGTGGGGCAGACTCGTTACGACCGACCCTAAAATTTCTACGAGAAAAATTAATCCTGGAGTTGCTAGCACCTAATGTGGTACAGGACTTGCCAAGTAAATTATAATTCACGTACATTATACGTCGCAAAATTACGAACTGTAATGAACTCTTTCGTCATGATTTACGTGCTATCGTGTTTGTTAAGGAAATTATATCTTGCTCTGAAATCACAAATGAGAATGCGTCACGCAATTACAGCGGACTAAAAATCGTAAATAGCACGATATAATATACGATAGTAATTTAAATAAAATCTTATAAATGTCAAGTAGTAGTTGAAGTATTTTTAAGATATAATGGAATTTAACGCATAAATTCTGTTATTCATAATTAAAATGGATTTTAAACTTCGTAATAAACAAATTAGCAGCTGGCTACAATCACACTTGATGTTAAGTGTTGGTGTCAACAAAAGTGAAACTATGATTTTCAAATCACGGAGCAAAGATTGTTTGCATGTACCGAGTGTGACCTTTTGTGGCATTGCATTGAAAAGAGTCTCTCGTTTCAAGGTAACAAGCGACTCCAGGTCTGCTCTGCTGTGTCTTACCGGCACACATTCACTTCACCCGCTGGTGCACGAAGTTGGTGGGTTGGTGGAGAGTGTGTTAACGCCAGCCGTTTCAGCAAAACGTTTCTACTTTTCTTTCACACTTTGGTCCATATTTTGATTGTTGATTTGTTGTTATATCGTTTATAGACATATTTTGATATTACGCGTATTCAGTCCTTCGGTATACCATTGGTATTCCCCCATATAGCGCGGTACTTATTATCATTCAATGATGAGTTAATTGTACACACACTCCACACATAACATTGCGTACCTTTGCGTATTGTGTCATTTGTATTGTTAAAAAATAAAATTAAATTGTACCTATTAAAATATTTTGTTGAATCGTAAGAAAATTGTTGTTGCAGTAAACCTCCTATAACGCTGTTTCCTATGACGCGCAACCAATCTAGTGCGTTAGGGGGGAGGGTTACTATACTACAATGTGACTTCAAAACTACGAGTGCTTTGCCTTGCTTTTCTATTATCGAATTTCTACATTGTCAAGGCTAGTGGATAACTTTATTCTAAGCCTACCGACGTGGACCGTAGCCGTTAGGCAAAGTATTTCATTCATGGTTTGCAGATCAAAAGGAACGGCACCTGTTTTCTACGAGAAGGTCGAAAATTGGGTGTCTGGTTGGTTTGTTTTAAAATACGAACAATTTTATTGGCGTGGTATCCACAAATTGACAGAAAGGTGGTCAAAATGTGTAGAAAACAATGAAATGCCAATACCTTGAATGAAATGTTTTTTACTTTCCCATTAATAATTAGTGTTTTATTTACACAAAAAAACGCTAATTTCATACCGGTATACCTTTAAATAGATAAGATGACGGAACCCTTTTAGTTGAAGCCAGATATCTACTTAGCTTTATTGTAACACAAGTATATTGAACTCAAGTAATCAGACCAAGAACTTGTTTTCAAAATCTTGTTGCAGAATTGCAACTTTATTTGGACAGACACATCGGCCAGACTTGTTGATTTTGTACAAAAAAAACTTATACACACATTAGTATAAATATAATGTCGTATAATTGGTTCAATTATGTACTATACGATGAGCTGTGTTGCCATAAGGACGTTAAGCTGGGACTACACTGTATTTATAATTTGTATTGTTTAATTCTTCACTACCTTATGATTGCGATTTCGTTTTTTTTTATTGATTAGCGCTTGACTACAATCACACACATCAGACGTATTTGAATAAGCTACAATTAAGAATATTAAAATATACCGTTTCCCCCTCTGTTAAAAAACAATATGATAACAGTGAATCAGGTCTTTTAAACATTGCAAAACTTTACCTGTACAGGAGCATTTTAAATATATAATTTTAAAAGAATAATTCTCTAATCAACTTCTGTTAGCCTATTGGCCGTTACAGCGTAACCGGACTTTTTGGGCGAGCGCGGAGCGCTCGCCTGGGATGGGAGCAACTGAGGCTCGGAAGATACG
>WURW02060660.1:0-10037 GCA_009936525.2 Taenaris catops
GAGGCTTGGTTGAGAAATTTTGCAAGTCGTAAGCTGTTTGAGCATATCATCGGTCTTTACCAAAAGGTCGCGGGTTTTATCGCGAGGCCTTTTGGTAAAATTCATATGCTTAATTAACATATACAATTTATCAAGCGCTGTTCAGGTGAAGGTAAATATCGTGAGGAAACCTGCATTTGCCAAGAGAATGTTTGGGATATAAGCATTTTACCAATCCGCATTGGTCCTAATATTTTAGTAACCTCCTTAATCCTTAGGTTGCCTGGAAGATATCGCTCTTTTAGCGATAAGGCCGCCTATTTTACTATGCATCTTTTTTTGCTGTTTTAATGTCATTCCAATATTTTTGGTGTAAAATAAAGAATATTATTATTGCTATTATATTGAAGCAGCGTGGTGGGTCTAAGGTTTAAAGCCCTCTCTACCTCTCTCCCTCCCTCCGTATATATATATCTCTCTCTCTTTCGTCTATGAGATGGTGTAACGTTAATAGACTACTACAACAATAACATAAAGTATTCCGATAACATGTCGTCCCTGCTTCACTGCTGTCCCTTGAATTATTGATCTTTAACGCAATTTTTTACTAAACTATAGGTAAGGATAGTCATGAAAAAGTGAGTCATATACATACTTATATACTGGCAGTAATATCGGCAATGGTCTTGTTAAGTGTGGTGCCACTTCAAGCATGTTCGCACGTTCGTGCAGCGCCTCTTTCACCATCTTGTACTGATCGTAATCCAAATGTAGTATGGCCTTCTGTAAATAGCGCACGCCGCCGTGAATTAACTTCGTGCTTCTGCTTGAAGTGCCGCTGGCGAAATCATCTGCTTCTACCAATGCTGTACGCAGACCTAAACCATAAAAGAAAAATTATTTAAAAAATTGCCCTTAGTTGCTACTGCCAAGCGATTTAGCTACCAGCTATGATACCGTGTAGAAGCATTTAAGGGATGGAGTGTCTGATATGTGGCACTCATGCGCGTATCCATACCTCTGCAATTTAGCGCGTATCCACCTTAGGTTGTACCTATCTATAAACTAATCCGCGAAGCAAAAACTTTGTATCCCTTCTATCCTAAAAAATTGCGCGAACGAAGGAGTATGAAATTACCCAATTTATAATTTATATCGAGAAGGAGCGCAGAACAGCATTTTCTTTAATTACGCATAAAAAAATACATAAAATCAATAAAAATAACTTTAATACATAAATTACACACACGCATATGTACTCGTTTTTTTATTGTTAAATTGAGAAAATAATAATACAATAATGTTTGTCACAATGTTGAAACTTATAATTTAAATTATTTATGGTCGAATTTAGACCAATGGGCGACCACCATTATACATATGTTAAGTGTGATTGTAGTCAAGTTTACACTTCTTAGTTTAGTTTAGTTCTCCAATAATATTATTACTTTATTTTAGTTACTTTATTTATTTATTTTAGTATAGACGGCGATGTCCACTCTTGATTAGATGTTAATTGACTGACATGTAAAGAGTTACCTCTAGTAGTTGCATCAAGAGCGCACCCTGCCCCAGTGGCTCCACCTCCAATGATGAGGACATCGTAAGTGTGGCCAGCTTGCAGCATGTTCACTTGCTCTGTCCTCGACGGCAAAGGCCGCTTCTTGCGCTCCGTTTTCGCCGAAACCGTTGCTGGTTTGTACCATAGCTGAAAATTATGTTGAATTTCTTTAGAAGAGTCGACTACCACTTATATTGTGAATGTAAAAGTTTGTAAAGCAACAACCTCCAAAAGATTGTTGCTCAATCAACAAAATCTCCAGGCAAAGGAAATTGCGCCGAATACTAGTAGTAGTAGATAAAAAAAAATACCAGGACCTAAAGATAATTTATTATATATCGAGACTAGAAGATGTTTCTCTCTCTCTCTCTCTCTCTCTCTATATATATATATATATATATATATATATATATATCTTTCTCTCTCTCTCTCTCTCTCTCTCTGGCAAATAAAAATATACTCTAGAATTAATCTTTTAACTCTAGAGTATATTTTTTATCTGTCAAATTACAATACAGATTTGATTTATTATACACATGTAAATACTGTCATATGATTGTTATCATTTTAATAGCAAATATAGGAAGCGTGTGATAACTTGATATAGTTTTGTCTAAGTATAACACAACGATAAGGATTAAATATTAATATATTATTATAGACGTAATTGGTTACAAACAACTGTTACAGAAGAACGTTTATTGTTAATTATTACTTAAATTACTGTTTCGTAAAATGCCGAGCTGTCTACCAAAATTATAACTATGAAGAATCTACGATGTAGTTCGAGACTCGTTTTCAAGGAAGGAAAAATATAGTTATCTAGAGGAAAACTATGCATTTTATTACTATGTTACGTTGTTTTTACGAAACCTAATTGTAGATTAGATCTCCGGACGAGGGTTTTTGGCGCAACGTTGCGAAGGACCAGTAGGAAGTTCTGCTTCGAGTGTCGGCTGGGTCACTTTAGAAACAGAACTTTTCAAAATTGGCTCGGACCTGATGGTTATATGTACCTCCTCTGGTGGAGAGGTTCGACCGCGAATAGTTACCACTCCACCAATAAAGGCGTGCCGCCAAACAATTTAGCGTTCCGGTACGAAGTTGTGTAGAAACCACTTAGGGGAGGTGTGTGCTATAAAGTACTCTGGCCGTAACCCCTCCAGATTAGCGTGTCTTAGACTACATCATCACTCAACTTACTCTGTATGATATATTGTCTGTACCTAGTCTACTTTTGTGTGAGTTTTGTACACATGTAGAATGCCTCGTAGGAATCGGGTGTTTGAGTGGCACACACACACGCACGCACGCACGCGCACACACACACACGCACACACACTGTTCCAGTACAAATATAAATATTTATTTCGGCCGCCGTATACTTAGGCTCGGGAGAAAGAATCTCCATCCAATCCAAACAAATGTACAGTGCCATGTTTTAGTTAAGAGCATCAGCACGCAATAAACAGAAGTGATATTGGCATCGTACACATATGGAACTCAATTAGGGGGATTACCCCTATATCCGCGATGACTATTATACTTGTACTACTCGTTTATTGTTGTGCAGGACGTTTAAATTCATGCATATATAAATATTAATAGTATAATAACGCTATAATATAGTAAATAATGTGTATTTTTAAAATTATAGTTCCGTCTCTTTCTATCATGTATCATATAAGCGTAGCGCATATTTCCCTCTCGCTCTATTGTATGATCGACATCGCGTGTAAATTTGACTAGATTCTAGTTAGAAAAAAAAACCTTAGCGTAACAAAATGTAAAATAACATAAATGGACAATAATAGCACTAGTAATTACGAAATTCTGAGCGTCGGAAATGCGCGTACCCAGATACTTATTAATTATAAAAATAACATTGTGACTTTGACACCAACCATTCGCGATGGTTTAATTGAACTATATAAAAGCGCGCGGGTCGCAATCATTGACACTTACTTTGGTTTTCCTTGAAAACGGAACGGACTATAGGAACAAGCGTATATTTACTGAGAATAAAGTGACAGAGCTTTCATGAAGATTACAGTAGTGGTTTTATGCAAAGAGGTGAAATAAGGTCAGGTTTAGTGGGTAGTCTTCGGGAGCCTCAAATCATCGATTAGCGGTATGCGTAAAGGCATTCCCGACGGTAAAAAAAGGGTTGGTTTCATCTATATTACTTTATCTTTCTTATGACGTTTCATTATTTAGTTCCCTGCAGTTACAGATTGATATGTGGTTACTTACTATATTAAATAATACAGTGTCACTGTACTTACTTTGATAGCGAATGTCTTCGACATTTGCCACATATTTGATCGAATTTTCTAGATTTCTTTCTCTAAGGTTAAGATTGACACAAGCTGTAAATAACTTTCCCAATACTCCTAGGTTTATATATTTGTCTGATTCATAGTTTCTGCAGTGCTTTGCCTGTCAAGGAAGTTTATTATACAAATAATAAATATTATAAATAATGAATCGATGGTATACTTTTCATATGCAAAACACAGAAATTGAAAAATTATAAAATATTTGTCAAAGCAAACACCGTGTGATCGTCACTGCTCAGGCATGGTAACCTTGGTAACCAAGACGTTGCTATATTGCGTGTTTGAATAGCGATGCTAAGCCTTTGAGCTTATAAGCTATGCGTATACTCGTAAGCGTCAGCTCTGGAATTACCAAATGCGTGCATTAATTTTCGTAATATTTCCTACCGCGACATTGTCCCCGTGCAATTTTTGTTTACCTGAAGGAAACCGTTTTGAATCCATATAAAAATACTATTTATGTATTAACTGAAGACATGATTTATCTGCGTATCAAATTTTATACAAATCTATTTTACAGTTGCAATTGTAATTGACTAATTGGTAGACAGTTAGTGAATTGAGCAACCAACTGCTTTTGATAATTGTGTAACAGTCGATCGAAGCAATGGACACAAACTTTTATACTGTACTGTGGATGTAAGTTTCTTATTTGTGTGTTATATTCTAATTGTATAAAAAATAACTGTTTATTAAATCTTACAAAGTACGTTAAACACCCATATGTAAGATTGAAACTTCCTTTTAAGTATGAGAATACTCGTGCCAGGAGGTTCTGCTCTTTCATGATAAAATAACAATTACCTTATGTAAGCCTAAGAAACATCAAGTAACATATGTATGCTACATTACAAGTATGTAAAGTGTGTGTGTGTGTCTGAGAGAGAGAGAGAGAAAAAGAGAATGTGTGCATGGGTGTCTTTGTGTGTTTGTGCTCTAAGTATGTGTACACGATTATATCTAAAGTGTAATATATGTTTTATTTATATTATATTGTCTTACTAAAAATATTAACCATAATCAATTTTCAAATCACATATTGTTATACTTCTTGAAAAAAGGAGCTGATATTAAATAAATATGCCTACTTCTTTTTCTTACTGTTTTATTTTAATATACTATTTAGTTTTTATTAATTACTAATAACAAAATTAAAGGTGTGGTGGGAAAGGTCGGTAAAGACACTATCATTAATCATTCTAATGGACTTTTATCACAAGTAACTATAGTTTAATAATCTAACACTATAATTGAGTGATAATAATTTATTAAAATTTGGATATATACCTCTCGTGATCCGATTCAGTCTTGGCCGTAGTTTCGGCTGTATGTCAGCCGAATCCGGTTTTTTTTGCGGAAATTATGCCGAAACCAAAAGCGAAAGTTCGGTAGGACACCGCATTTTTCCGCATGGACAATTTGCTGTTAGCCTATTGGCCTTTACAGCGTAACCGGACTTTTTGCTCGCCTGGGATGGGAGCAACTGATGCTCGGAAGATGAATAATGTTTATTTACATCATTCTGTGTGAACTGGTGTTGATACATTTGTTACAGATTCTTTCGTAATAATTAATTCTTTGTCGAATGTCTACAGTTGAGATGTCACGAGTTGCAGGACATTTCACGGTCGAAATTTCTCTTCACTCCGATTTTAATGAAACCTCATAAGATTTTGGGGTATAGTCCTAATGATTTCGTAGTCTATAACTCTAACGACACATGACGATGAAACCTCTGACGTTTCCGTGGCTTGCCACACAAAAATAGCGCATTATTGACTGCACCGTGCCCCAGATAAGTTAACCGACATTACAATATACAAAACAATAGTTATGAGATGCTATCAGATGCGTAAAAAGTGTGCTCACACGCTGTGAACATTGTTTTGGGTTAATCGTGCGTGTTCTCAAGCCAATTTAATTTTGATTTATCAATAATATAGTGCTGAATTATCTAAGTAAGAAATGAAAGGTGATTAATTGTCTACTTCGACATAATAAATTGTTTATTTTTAATGTAATCAGTGTGTTAGGACACACATATGAAAATTTATAGCGCACTTTATTCGTTACTACACCCTTAACAAACGTTTTATTGTAGGTACAGCTATCTGTATTTCACCACAACTGCGGTCTATAAATAATATTGTCATATGTGCCCGTTTATTCTTAAATTGTAGTATGTATAAAGGAAACCACAACAGTTTATAAACGGGGTTTACACGTTTTTACATAATATATTCTATTGTATGTGTGTATGTATGTATGTATGTATGTAAGGTTAACTCTTTTATGCCAGTTGGACACATTTGATAAAACAAATTGAATTCTTATTAATATATAAAAAGGAAACTAACGTGTTTGTCGGTTTTTGTATATAGACTTTAAATGATATGATATGATAGTTTTTTCCACTTATATTATATCCACTTATATTATATCCACTTATATACAGCCCTTTTATACGTATAAATTTGTTTTTGACAATGTACTCTACATAGAGAGGTAAATATTTTTTTATTTATGAAATGTATTGAAGAAGGTTTAGAATGGTCTTAGCTACTTATATTCCTTCGAGTATATAAGTGTGAAAGTGTGTTTATTAGTTTGTCCTTCTGTAACTTAACAATGAAGCAACATATCGAAAAGATTTATTGCATCGATAGTACGTCATATTTCAAATAATACAGCTGTTAAATACGCGAGAAAAGCTACGGGTATTATAAGTACCCGTATAATATGTCCTAAATAAAAAAAGCCAAAGTACAGTTTTAATTTAAATATCAATGTTCTGTTTCATGTACTTGTTAACGAAATAACTTCCACTATGTCATGTTATTAATGGTAAAAATAATAAAGGTGAACATAATAAAATGTTACAAGTTCGAATAACCGTATAAACTGAATTTGGTGTCACAATTAATATAGTTACTAATGGAATAATACGATTTATCCACTAATTATCATTTCATTTTATTACAGTAAGAATCTCCGATGTTAAGAAAAATAGCATTGATGTGTAATAAACACTTAATTAAATGCAAATAATACATTTTATTCACATTACACACTGTTGGTATTGCTGTTTTTGAAAAAAGAAACCTGTTTAACCAATTACATTTATGTTGCACCAAGTTTTTCGACATGTGAGCAGTAATGGCTTTGCGGCTGAAGCAGATGGTTTTTTCTCAATATCGCATGTTTGATTTTTTCCTAAAAAGGTATGCTTCTACTAAATACATATTTACGGGTTAGCATTTGTGGGATAAATGAAAAGTGCTCTTTGATAAAGGAAAGCGACGCGAAAAAATCTGCTTATATCGGGAGAAATTCTAGGTAATGTGTAGCCTTCTTAACCGCATTGGAACTGGCCGGCAGATACAAGTTCTATGCCCCTCTCTTTCAAGAGAAATTTATTTTGCAATTAAACACCAATATACTCTTAATTATCATCAAATGCTTGCACTCCAGTAAAGAAATATTCCTATGAAGACTTATCTTGAGAGGAATTTTGTGATATGTTTATTTGCACATCCACTTGCAAACACTGGATCAGTCTTTTACATGACTGTTTTACGGGTATATATGAATACGAGTATAATGTTTTCAGAGATGTCAGTCTAATATATGTAATAAAACTCATCTCGGTTTGTGTTAGAACATTTATTTGTTTTTCTTATACGTATTGGTACGTATGATTTCTTAAAAGTTCCGTCAAACGCTCCTATTAAAAGCTGCCTCTCGTTTTCTATGGTAATAAGTGTTACCTGTGTACGACATAATCTTAATTCACAGCTTTGAATTGTGTTAAACTTATTTGTTACGACCATAGGTATTTCTCTGTAATGCTCTACATTCGTAAATTGCCACTAGACGGTTTTTTTGTGTATTCGAATTTTAACAAAACAATTGTAATTTATGTAGTTTATAATGGAGAACTTCACACTCGTACATGCACATAATGTGTATGTACGCATTAAGTGAACACAACCGCCTTTGACGACCTCTCTGGTGCAACGGTGCAAAACACCAGCTGCAAAATTGAGGTCCCGGATTCGAGAAAACGAATTTTTCTAAATTCGCTTAGGTCTGGTCGTCGTGTGTTTGTCCTTTTGTGGTGCGCTTTGGCCGCGGTTAGTTATCACCCTACCGACAAAAACATGCCGCCAAGCGATTTAGCGTTCCAGTACGATGTTGTGTAGAAGTCAATTAGCAGAGGTGTGTGCTGTAATGAAGTAGTCTTGCCTTAACCCCTCCAGATTAACGCGTCTTCAGTTTAGATTACATCATCACTGAACATCAGGTGCGATTGTAGTCAAGCGTTAATCTGTCAACAATTTAAAAAAAACCAACCTTACACTGAGATCCCATACTAGACTGGCACCTTTGAAAACATTTATGATGATTACACTTTCAAAAGATAAGAAAGTTAAAAATGTTGTCAGTAAAAAAATACATTCGTTTATTTTAATTTCGGACATATAATATGTACGCAAAACAAAAGCGTCACGTCACTAAGCTTCGTTTGGTTTCAAAATCTAGACTTAATAATATTTACTCAAATGTGCAAATATTATTGAGGTCGTATTAAGAGTTTGTCTTTCATATTGACTTCTAACACAGCTCTATGCAACTCAACTATTCAGTTCCGTGGTCTTATTGTACCACAAAATATTTAACATATCTTGCAAAACAAATTTGAGTCAAAAGTTATTATCATTGCATAAGGCGAGCTCATCTGTCTGTCACAAATCCAGATCGTGATGTAACTCGCTAGCACACAATTGAACTATCGATATCTGTAAGCTATGATTTGGAATCTGAATATTTTATAGCCAACAGATCTTCCTTATAAAGTGATGCTGTAATGAATCAAGATTTCAAGTACTTCACTTACTGTTTCATTTATATGGTGTTAAAAAAATTCTTTCTCAAATCATCGTTGCGTACGCGTTATGTAACTTAAATGAATCTTTGATAGTAGTAATATCTTATTGAAGCATTGTTAATCAAGTGTGCTAATCACTGTGATGTGTGACATATACATCGACATGTACATATACACACTCGCACACACACGTGTGTGTGTGTGTGTTATATAGACATGTCATGTTAGTCATGAAGTTAGTTCACGCTAATCACAAAACCATACACGGAATATGTGATTGCCGTATTAAAAAGTTGCGAGCTTAGGATATTTTAACTACTTTCTAGTTTGTGTTTGTATGACCACATATGAACTTTGATCTTTTGGTGACGTTTTGATCTCATCCCGTATGCTTTTAAATATTTATTGACTTCGCTTCTTATAAACACGGTGCGCAAGTGGAAATGTTAATATTTTGTTTTGAAAGTTTTGCATGAATTTCGTACTACAAACTGCAAACAGCCTGCAGTACCCCACAATTGTTTAGCCGCGCAATCTATAAGTTTAATTATACATTAGGCAGTGAGAAGCATATTTAAATATATACGTTAAACGAAGCTTGTATTAAATAATTCAATATCAAATATAATTTTAGTCAAACTTTTGATTTTCTTAGGACGGTTCACATAGTAAATTCCGGACACAACACGACAAAAATTACCCTCAAATTCGCCACTTCTCTTATTCGTACCATAAACCTCAACATCGGAGATTTTATTTTCAGGTATTAATGTTTTTCTTCAAGTCTTACAAATAACCAGAACCAATGTCAGATTTTTCGTTTACCCTGACCTCATTTTGTTTTAACATGATTCCGCCAATTTATGTATTGTTATGGCACCATGAGAAATGGTTTGACGTATTCCGGTCAAAGGCTATATATAGGGCTCTCAGACATGTGGCCAGCCTACTCACTAAATAGGCAGTGTGAGTCCTCATCGTTCACCATGAAACATCGAGGGGTAGCTGGTGCATTTTACACCGATCGCCAATTTAGGCTAAGATACATGATCAACTTACTGCTAAATTTTGAATGTAATATTTATTACGTTACTATTATAGAATACTTATTATTTTATTCACTATTGAGCTAAAAGCATCGTAGCTCTAAGTCTTAAACCTCTAGGTTTTAACAAGCGATGATGGTTTAGCGGAACAATTACTTTAATAATATGTGCAACTTTTATCACGTACGAATTGACGTTTAAGTTCTGTTTCAAGGACTGTAAAG
>WURW02061717.1:0-12750 GCA_009936525.2 Taenaris catops
AATAGGAAATTTAATTGGCTTATATGCAAGTATTCATTATTAAGATCAAAACCGCTATGTAAATGTTTGATTCTCTTGGACAAAGGTCTCCGTTCAAAATCAAAATCAAAATATTCGTTATTCAACATCATGTGTGTCAGCTAGAGACGCAAGGGTTGAATTTACCACCGCGCGGTTCAGAAAGTTGACTCCACTGATAAGATTAGGAACTCAGTAGGTACTCTTTTTAAAAAATATTACAATATATTGATTTAACATATAATTTAATATTTCATGTGCAAACTGAAACATCCTACCGCGCATCTTTATCGTTAATATATCCGTTAACTGTATAATAAGCTTTACCTAACAGATTATAGACGAAATACGAAAATGCTCATAGACAAAAGTGCTCTAAAGCTTATACTCACCACTCTGCGTCTAATGCGAATTGGTAGACTACACGTAATTCAGATTTCTCACGAGATATGCAGGTTTTCCATATATGTTCTCCTTCATCGAACAGTGCTTCTTAAACATGTAAGCCATAGTTATAAAACACACTGTTGTGGAGGACGCAAAATCTTGCGGGAACGATGACGAAAACGACGACTATGACTTAAAAGTTATGTATTGTATATTTAAGAGTTTACATAGGTGTCTGCTAATTAACAATTGCAAGAGAGAATATAACGTTTGGGGGGTGGGGGAACCACCGAAAGTTCGGAATGAGTAAATAGGTTTTACAGTATAGTAATAAAAAAGTACCATGATTTCAACTTGTCACAACTCTGTACCGTTTTAAAATATTTATCATTGGTCCCGATGTGTGCTAGGTGAATGTATGGAACGCGCGGGTGTATGCGGAACGCAGCGCGCAGTGGATGGTTAGCATTGGCGTGGCGCGGCAATCGAGTGCGTTCCGACGTGGCTTTGGTGCCGTGTTCCCGGCGCGTAGATTGCGAGCGTTCTCGCCCAACGAGTTGCGTTTGCTACTCTGCGGAGAGCGCGGGCCCGCCTGGACACGTGAACACCTGCTCGCCTATACCGAACCCAAATTGGGTTATACTCGGGACAGGTATTTACATTCCTATAATTGTACGTATCATAAGTCAGCAGGGATAGCGATTCCGTTTCGACTACCCTTTTCAGTTCCGCTATACTACATTTTTTAAGCCCTGGACACAAAACTTTAACATTTTGCGTCAACAAAGCGTCCCATAGCTTACACTTTTTTATGAAACTTTGGTTGTGATTAATCACAATCTCACTTGGTGTTAAGTGACAAATTTAATAATAATAGTGGTCACCCGCTGATCGAGATTCGACTACATTTAATTTAAATTATAAATTTGAACATTATCAAGGTTATATTTTCAAAGACTATATTTTTATAATCACAGATTTAGCCAAGGCTACACTGTTAATATGTCTATTTTTTTTTAAAGAATTTATATGAAAATAAAATTTAAAAATACAAAAAATGATTAAAGTAGATCTGATTTTTTTTACGATAAAAAAATGCTGTCCGTTGTACATGACATATATATTTCGAGAATTTAATTAATTATACAAAATTTACGGCAAACGATATGTTTTATAAAAGCATTGTTAACTAAATGTCATTGACCGATACATTCGGAAATATAAAATCTCAAACCGTTAAGTGATCGAATTCCACATTTTACGACGAATGAAAAGCTTGAAAAGTTGAACCTCGAATTAAATTCTGTTACAGATTGTTAGATTGACCCTACTTATACTCAATTTCAGATATTTTGTATGCAAGCCGATTACAAGTACACTTTACTGTTTATTTAATAGGTAGTACATTTTATTAACAAAATGTTATGTCACTAATGGAGAAACCGCTTAACTTCCATGCCCTTTTTTGTTGCACTGATGAAATTAGGTTTTGGGTCGAGCAGAGTTGCAACAAACAAGTGTTCAAAAGAGTTAGAAATGACATTGAAATCTCACGAAAACAAAAATTTTAACTGGGCCAAGTTGTTATGCTAATAAAAATGTTGAAACTAAAAACATACTTTGAAAAGATTTTTTTAAATACTTTAAACTGAGACGAAATAGAAGATACGTTTAAGTTTTAATTAAATTTGAAATAATAAGTTTACATGTAATTCATAGAAATATGTAATCTGATTAATATTAGCGAAATAATTTTGAACACTATTTGTCTTACGTGACTTAAAAAGGGCCAAACAGATCTTATTGAAAGGTATATTTTATCGTTGCTTACATTTCGCGAAATGCGATAGATTTATATAATTCAATACTCATAAGGAACACAAATAACAATTTAACGAATCCGTGTGAGTTGAATTTTTATAGCATTCCGTAGCAAGAGGCTGTTATTAATGTTGAATTGTATATGTGTATAATAACAACTTTGCTTCCTTCTAGGATTATATATATAAACGCTTATGTATAATTCTAGAAATATACAGTATTATTCCTTACATATGATATTATATATATGTTAAAGTGGGTAAAGTTTTCTAAAATAATATTATATTTAAATGAAATACTTTCACAATTATTACGGTTTTACTTGTTACTTGTCATGAAATGTTTTTTATGAGTTGTTTTGTATATAGTCCGGGATTCCTGCGGCTGGTGGATGTGTTGGTTGAGATGTCCTGGCGCGAGCGCAAGGCATTCCTTCAGTTTGCAACAGGTTGCAGCAGTCTACCTCCTGGCGGACTTGCAAATTTGCATCCTAGGCTCACCGTTGTCAGAAAGGTATATTAATATATATCCTAAACAAAACAAAAAAAAACCGTTACAAATGACTCAGTAATCGACACTAGTATCTGAAATACTAGAGACAAGTTTGGTAACTGATAATTGCCAGCGTAAATTTTTTTAGCCAACCTGAAATAATGTATTTTTATTTTTTTTATTTATTTGGTTTACTGGCAGTAATTTTCATTTATACATTTTTACCTTATTGTAACAACTGAAAATACTTTCTGAATGTAATGACTACATATGTGTAAACACTTAATTAAAGTAAATAAGAATAAAAATATTAACTAATAATTAAAATTATTATTAGTTATTACGTGAAACACTTATACCGTAATTTTATTTTATTCATAAATGTCGTATTATATATATAAAAATTACTCGATACAAATTTTGTTGTAGAATAGTTGCCTATAATGCATTATACCTATCGATTTGGCTACTATGGTATCACGCCACTTACTATAAAATATAATGGTAAATATAAGACATAATATCCTCTAGTATGTTTTTCTTTGTTAAAGTTACATACGGAAAAATATAAGTCAAATCTTAAAACCACTGGAATAAGTAACAAATTAAATCACTTTGTTTGCGACCACGGCCACTTCTTCTTCTTAACTCGGATAAGGAATCGTAATGATCTATTTTTATATGCTTATCTCTTTTTATATGCTTATCTATTTTTATATGCTTATGTTAACAGGTTGACGCCGGCGACGGATCTTATCCTTCAGTGAACACTTGCGTTCACTATTTGAAGCTACCAGAATACTCGTGCAAAGAGGTACTTCGCGAAAGGCTACTAGCCGCCACTAACGAGCGGGGCTTCCATCTCAACTAGATAAAATTTTGCAGTATCCATATTATATCAGGATTTATATCAATAAATATGTCACGGTCAGAATTATTTCTTGGTCGACTATTACTTGTAATCGTGAACACGTACCCAGTATTATAAAAGTTTGTCTCGATCAATGTTAACAAACGTTATTGGTTGAGGTTGAGGCTAGAAATTAATCTCTAATTATAGTATTAAAAATTCGGTTAACACTTTCAGTGCGTCGCTCGTACCAGACACGGGCAATACAATGTTCGTGGGGTGCGTCGCCCGTTTCTGCTACGGGCGACCCAGTACTATATGAATAACGATAAAATCAAAGACGACAGCGTAGCCAATGTGTTTATAATCACATCGGCACATAGAAAAATTTCAGTTTTCATCTGTATGTAGTGTTGGCCGGTTATTTGCTAAATAGGATATCACGGAACAAGCCCAACATACAAAAGTGACATTTTTAAAATCAATTATTAGCCGAATATCTTGGAAAACTTGACATTTTATCGGCACACAGGGATTGCACACATATTGCATGTCACAGTGAAAGTGTTAACAAAAATAAAAATAATGATCACATTGCGTCATTTAAAAAATACGGGAAAATGTTGTTTCGCTAAATGTTTATTAGTCTCGTCAAATTTCGACACTGAAAAGTAATATTGTCTAGAAAAGAGTTCAGGCTGTGACAAATGTACTGTGCTTGGCGAGATGATTGGACGAAGTTCTTTTTTTTTAATATAGTTGGCTCAAGCAATAAGAAGTCTGATTAATATTTTAGCCTTATGATCAGTTTTTGATATATTGCTGCTATAGAAACAATTGCCGTAAAATGACCCATTGAATAGACCAGTGCATCCCAATCTTTTTTCGTTCCAGTACTCCTTAACAAATCTTTTCTTTATGAGTTCCCTGTTAACTATGGAGTTATTCATAAAAATGCATCTCGTTTCCTTTAAAGTCTATCTATTGTTAATGTTACCATTGAAATCTACCTAGTACTGTCTCTAGATACTTATGATCTATAGAGGGTCTGTAGGAATCTGCATGTATATTAACAAAAATTTACTAGTTTTTTTTATCATTTTACCAACCCAACTGTATTTTGTCAACCCAATGCTCATAGTCTAGCACCGTAGAAAGTTACTAGTTATAAGGTTATTTTGGGAACCGCTGGAATAGAAGTATGAATTGTAACGTTATCAGCTGTTTTTGTTAAACGCTGTTTGAGTTAGCGTCCATATAATAATATGCAATTAGAAATATCCAGTCAGAAAGAGTGTTTATAGCTTAATTGACAGATGATTGACTTTACTGTCATTTAATAAGTCAATATAAAATTCGTATTGTAATAACACTTACTTCGTAACAGTTGCAAAAACTTTTACTGTTTTAAAATCGAGACTATCGTATTTAAAGTCACGAAGCGAAAAAAGGAGAGTAAAATTAAGTATAAGTATTTTTTTTAATAACACTAAAACCCCTAAATATTTTTATATGGTTTTTTTGTTGATGTTAAGTTGTAAAGATCTTATGTAGAAATTGATAAAGACCTTATGTACAGTTCAGAATCCCATATCCCCGCCACCATCGGAATGCGTAAAGGTTTTTCTACAGTGCCACAAATAAGAAAATTAAACTAATTAATAAATGTACTGAACTTCGGCACCCCTTAGCCAATTTAATTTTTCCAATAATCATGTCACAGTAGAATAAAGACCGAAGTTAGATGGGCAATACCATTAACAAACCTTAATAAAGGACGTTGCGGTTTTTTTACACAACAAGTACAGAAGTTAGAAGCTTAACGATCTTGACACAGCTGAATAAGGCATTTTTCAGTCTCCACCAAAAAAAAAAACAGTTAGAAAGAAAAAGACTAAGAAACGCCAGTTTGTCAATTTTGACAGAATACAAATAACAGACGCTAGATAGTTTTATGTTTACACAGTCCAAAGGAATTGTCTATGTTAAGAGAATTAAAACATTGATGGACTTTAAAAAAGGAAGTTTTTCAGGTTTTCTATTTTTCAGAAGCTGTGTATGTCCTCTTATTTTATACAGAAACTACAGTTTTTTTACGGTACATTCATTTAGGTAATTAAAGAAGTCCGTTTATTAAAAAAAATTATCAATGAAATCTTTAAAATGTACACCATCACCTACGCTTATTTGACGTATTTTTAAGCTAGCTTTGAGAAGCGTGTGCTCGCTCAAACATTACGAACGTATATTGAATGTAAAATACTCGTGAAAATGTTTTGATGTTATCTATGCCAGACAAGATGGAAATAAGGTCAACAGGTAAATTTCGTTCTTCCTTTATGTCAAGTTCGTATTATGTGTACGTAGACATCGGTTTAAATGTCTTTTATGAAATTGAGGACACGCCAATGACTTTATGTTTTCCCGTTTTAATGAAAAACCTTTCAGAACACATTATTTTTCTGTGTAATCTTACATTAAACGGTCTATGAAAAGTCATCAAAGTAATAATTCTTCTTTTATATGTTTTGCAAAATATGTGGTATAATCATAAACATACGATTATGTGTATTTTTATGAGGTATATGTTCAAAGTTGGACTAAATGCAACGTTAAATGGAACATAGTTTTAATAATTAAAGGCTAACATTAAATAATTAAAACATTAAACATTAAATATTTAATATTAATTAAAATAAATAGTAAATTAATGTTACAGAACTTATTATCAATAACTACTATAAAACTATTTTAATTTTATAATAATATAAATATAAAATTAAAATAGTTTTATACATATATATATATATATATATATGTATAAAACTATTTTAATTTTATATTTATATTATTATAAAATTAAAATAGTTTTATAGTAGTTATTGATAATAAGTTCTGTAACATTAATTTACTATTTATTTTAATTAATATTAAATATTTAATGTTTAATGTTTTAATTATTTAATGTTAGCCTTTAATTATTAAAACTATGTTCCATTTAACGTTGCATTTAGTCCAACTTTGAACATATACCTCATAAAAATACACATAATCGTATGTTTATGATTATACCACATATTTTGCAAAACATATAAAAGAAGAATTATTACTTTGATGACTTTTCATAGACCGTTTAATGTAAGATTACACAGAAAAATAATGTGTTCTGAAAGGTTTTTCATTAAAACGGGAAAACATAAAGTCATTGGCGTGTCCTCAATTTCATAAAAGACATTTAAACCGATGTCTACGTACACATAATACGAACTTGACATAAAGGAAGAACGAAATTTACCTGTTGACCTTATTTCCATCTTGTCTGGCATAGATAACATCAAAACATTTTCACGAGTATTTTACATTCAATATACGTTCGTAATGTTTGAGCGAGCACACGCTTCTCAAAGCTAGCTTAAAAATACGTCAAATAAGCGTAGGTGATGGTGTACATTTTAAAGATTTCATTGATAATTTTTTTTAATAAACGGACTTCTTTAATTACCTAAATGAATGTACCGTAAAAAAACTGTAGTTTCTGTATAAAATAAGAGGACATACACAGCTTCTGAAAAATAGAAAACCTGAAAAACTTCCTTTTTTAAAGTCCATCAATGTTTTAATTCTCTTAACATAGACAATTCCTTTGGACTGTGTAAACATAAAACTATCTAGCGTCTGTTATTTGTATTCTGTCAAAATTGACAAACTGGCGTTTCTTAGTCTTTTTCTTTCTAACTGTTTTTTTTTTTGGTGGAGACTGAAAAATGCCTTATTCAGCTGTGTCAAGATCGTTAAGCTTCTAACTTCTGTACTTGTTGTGTAAAAAAACCGCAACGTCCTTTATTAAGGTTTGTTAATGGTATTGCCCATCTAACTTCGGTCTTTATTCTACTGTGACATGATTATTGGAAAAATTAAATTGGCTAAGGGGTGCCGAAGTTCAGTACATTTATTAATTAGTTTAATTTTCTTATTTGTGGCACTGTAGAAAAACCTTTACGCATTCCGATGGTGGCGGGGATATGGGATTCTGAACTGTACATAAGGTCTTTATCAATTTCTACATAAGATCTTTACAACTTAACATCAACAAAAAAACCATATAAAAATATTTAGGGGTTTTAGTGTTATTAAAAAAAATACTTATACTTAATTTTACTCTCCTTTTTTCGCTTCGTGACTTTAAATACGATAGTCTCGATTTTAAAACAGTAAAAGTTTTTGCAACTGTTACGAAGTAAGTGTTATTACAATACGAATTTTATATTGACTTATTAAATGACAGTAAAGTCAATCATCTGTCAATTAAGCTATAAACACTCTTTCTGACTGGATATTTCTAATTGCATATTATTATATGGACGCTAACTCAAACAGCGTTTAACAAAAACAGCTGATAACGTTACAATTCATACTTCTATTCCAGCGGTTCCCAAAATAACCTTATAACTAGTAACTTTCTACGGTGCTAGACTATGAGCATTGGGTTGACAAAATACAGTTGGGTTGGTAAAATGATAAAAAAAACTAGTAAATTTTTGTTAATATACATGCAGATTCCTACAGACCCTCTATAGATCATAAGTATCTAGAGACAGTACTAGGTAGATTTCAATGGTAACATTAACAATAGATAGACTTTAAAGGAAACGAGATGCATTTTTATGAATAACTCCATAGTTAACAGGGAACTCATAAAGAAAAGATTTGTTAAGGAGTACTGGAACGAAAAAAGATTGGGATGCACTGGTCTATTCAATGGGTCATTTTACGGCAATTGTTTCTATAGCAGCAATATATCAAAAACTGATCATAAGGCTAAAATATTAATCAGACTTCTTATTGCTTGAGCCAACTATATTAAAAAAAAAGAACTTCGTCCAATCATCTCGCCAAGCACAGTACATTTGTCACAGCCTGAACTCTTTTCTAGACAATATTACTTTTCAGTGTCGAAATTTGACGAGACTAATAAACATTTAGCGAAACAACATTTTCCCGTATTTTTTAAATGACGCAATGTGATCATTATTTTTATTTTTGTTAACACTTTCACTGTGACATGCAATATGTGTGCAATCCCTGTGTGCCGATAAAATGTCAAGTTTTCCAAGATATTCGGCTAATAATTGATTTTAAAAATGTCACTTTTGTATGTTGGGCTTGTTCCGTGATATCCTATTTAGCAAATAACCGGCCAACACTACATACAGATGAAAACTGAAATTTTTCTATGTGCCGATGTGATTATAAACACATTGGCTACGCTGTCGTCTTTGATTTTATCGTTATTCATATAGTACTGGGTCGCCCGTAGCAGAAACGGGCGACGCACCCCACGAACATTGTATTGCCCGTGTCTGGTACGAGCGACGCACTGAAAGTGTTAACCGAATTTTTAATACTATAATTAGAGATTAATTTCTAGCCTCAACCTCAACCAATAACGTTTGTTAACATTGATCGAGACAAACTTTTATAATACTGGGTACGTGTTCACGATTACAAGTAATAGTCGACCAAGAAATAATTCTGACCGTGACATATTTATTGATATAAATCCTGATATAATATGGATACTGCAAAATTTTATCTAGTTGAGATGGAAGCCCCGCTCGTTAGTGGCGGCTAGTAGCCTTTCGCGAAGTACCTCTTTGCACGAGTATTCTGGTAGCTTCAAATAGTGAACGCAAGTGTTCACTGAAGGATAAGATCCGTCGCCGGCGTCAACCTGTTAACATAAGCATATAAAAATAGATAAGCATATAAAAAGAGATAAGCATATAAAAATAGATCATTACGATTCCTTATCCGAGTTAAGAAGAAGAAGTGGCCGTGGTCGCAAACAAAGTGATTTAATTTGTTACTTATTCCAGTGGTTTTAAGATTTGACTTATATTTTTCCGTATGTAACTTTAACAAAGAAAAACATACTAGAGGATATTATGTCTTATATTTACCATTATATTTTATAGTAAGTGGCGTGATACCATAGTAGCCAAATCGATAGGTATAATGCATTATAGGCAACTATTCTACAACAAAATTTGTATCGAGTAATTTTTATATATATAATACGACATTTATGAATAAAATAAAATTACGGTATAAGTGTTTCACGTAATAACTAATAATAATTTTAATTATTAGTTAATATTTTTATTCTTATTTACTTTAATTAAGTGTTTACACATATGTAGTCATTACATTCAGAAAGTATTTTCAGTTGTTACAATAAGGTAAAAATGTATAAATGAAAATTACTGCCAGTAAACCAAATAAATAAAAAAAATAAAAATACATTATTTCAGGTTGGCTAAAAAAATTTACGCTGGCAATTATCAGTTACCAAACTTGTCTCTAGTATTTCAGATACTAGTGTCGATTACTGAGTCATTTGTAACGGTTTTTTTTTGTTTTGTTTAGGATATATATTAATATACCTTTCTGACAACGGTGAGCCTAGGATGCAAATTTGCAAGTCCGCCAGGAGGTAGACTGCTGCAACCTGTTGCAAACTGAAGGAATGCCTTGCGCTCGCGCCAGGACATCTCAACCAACACATCCACCAGCCGCAGGAATCCCGGACTATATACAAAACAACTCATAAAAAACATTTCATGACAAGTAACAAGTAAAACCGTAATAATTGTGAAAGTATTTCATTTAAATATAATATTATTTTAGAAAACTTTACCCACTTTAACATATATATAATATCATATGTAAGGAATAATACTGTATATTTCTAGAATTATACATAAGCGTTTATATATATAATCCTAGAAGGAAGCAAAGTTGTTATTATACACATATACAATTCAACATTAATAACAGCCTCTTGCTACGGAATGCTATAAAAATTCAACTCACACGGATTCGTTAAATTGTTATTTGTGTTCCTTATGAGTATTGAATTATATAAATCTATCGCATTTCGCGAAATGTAAGCAACGATAAAATATACCTTTCAATAAGATCTGTTTGGCCCTTTTTAAGTCACGTAAGACAAATAGTGTTCAAAATTATTTCGCTAATATTAATCAGATTACATATTTCTATGAATTACATGTAAACTTATTATTTCAAATTTAATTAAAACTTAAACGTATCTTCTATTTCGTCTCAGTTTAAAGTATTTAAAAAAATCTTTTCAAAGTATGTTTTTAGTTTCAACATT
This sequence comes from Taenaris catops, assembly GCA_009936525.2. Classification (NCBI taxonomy): domain Eukaryota; kingdom Metazoa; phylum Arthropoda; class Insecta; order Lepidoptera; family Nymphalidae; genus Taenaris; species Taenaris catops. Next base: position 10,749 of record WURW02061717.1, read on the forward strand.
TTTATTAGCATAACAACTTGGCCCAGTTAAAATTTTTGTTTTCGTGAGATTTCAATGTCATTTCTAACTCTTTTGAACACTTGTTTGTTGCAACTCTGCTCGACCCAAAACCTAATTTCATCAGTGCAACAAAAAAGGGCATGGAAGTTAAGCGGTTTCTCCATTAGTGACATAACATTTTGTTAATAAAATGTACTACCTATTAAATAAACAGTAAAGTGTACTTGTAATCGGCTTGCATACAAAATATCTGAAATTGAGTATAAGTAGGGTCAATCTAACAATCTGTAACAGAATTTAATTCGAGGTTCAACTTTTCAAGCTTTTCATTCGTCGTAAAATGTGGAATTCGATCACTTAACGGTTTGAGATTTTATATTTCCGAATGTATCGGTCAATGACATTTAGTTAACAATGCTTTTATAAAACATATCGTTTGCCGTAAATTTTGTATAATTAATTAAATTCTCGAAATATATATGTCATGTACAACGGACAGCATTTTTTTATCGTAAAAAAAATCAGATCTACTTTAATCATTTTTTGTATTTTTAAATTTTATTTTCATATAAATTCTTTAAAAAAAAATAGACATATTAACAGTGTAGCCTTGGCTAAATCTGTGATTATAAAAATATAGTCTTTGAAAATATAACCTTGATAATGTTCAAATTTATAATTTAAATTAAATGTAGTCGAATCTCGATCAGCGGGTGACCACTATTATTATTAAATTTGTCACTTAACACCAAGTGAGATTGTGATTAATCACAACCAAAGTTTCATAAAAAAGTGTAAGCTATGGGACGCTTTGTTGACGCAAAATGTTAAAGTTTTGTGTCCAGGGCTTAAAAAATGTAGTATAGCGGAACTGAAAAGGGTAGTCGAAACGGAATCGCTATCCCTGCTGACTTATGATACGTACAATTATAGGAATGTAAATACCTGTCCCGAGTATAACCCAATTTGGGTTCGGTATAGGCGAGCAGGTGTTCACGTGTCCAGGCGGGCCCGCGCTCTCCGCAGAGTAGCAAACGCAACTCGTTGGGCGAGAACGCTCGCAATCTACGCGCCGGGAACACGGCACCAAAGCCACGTCGGAACGCACTCGATTGCCGCGCCACGCCAATGCTAACCATCCACTGCGCGCTGCGTTCCGCATACACCCGCGCGTTCCATACATTCACCTAGCACACATCGGGACCAATGATAAATATTTTAAAACGGTACAGAGTTGTGACAAGTTGAAATCATGGTACTTTTTTATTACTATACTGTAAAACCTATTTACTCATTCCGAACTTTCGGTGGTTCCCCCACCCCCCAAACGTTATATTCTCTCTTGCAATTGTTAATTAGCAGACACCTATGTAAACTCTTAAATATACAATACATAACTTTTAAGTCATAGTCGTCGTTTTCGTCATCGTTCCCGCAAGATTTTGCGTCCTCCACAACAGTGTGTTTTATAACTATGGCTTACATGTTTAAGAAGCACTGTTCGATGAAGGAGAACATATATGGAAAACCTGCATATCTCGTGAGAAATCTGAATTACGTGTAGTCTACCAATTCGCATTAGACGCAGAGTGGTGAGTATAAGCTTTAGAGCACTTTTGTCTATGAGCATTTTCGTATTTCGTCTATAATCTGTTAGGTAAAGCTTATTATACAGTTAACGGATATATTAACGATAAAGATGCGCGGTAGGATGTTTCAGTTTGCACATGAAATATTAAATTATATGTTAAATCAATATATTGTAATATTTTTTAAAAAGAGTACCTACTGAGTTCCTAATCTTATCAGTGGAGTCAACTTTCTGAACCGCGCGGTGGTAAATTCAACCCTTGCGTCTCTAGCTGACACACATGATGTTGAATAACGAATATTTTGATTTTGATTTTGAACGGAGACCTTTGTCCAAGAGAATCAAACATTTACATAGCGGTTTTGATCTTAATAATGAATACTTGCATATAAGCCAATTAAATTTCCTATT
>WURW02061718.1:0-10020 GCA_009936525.2 Taenaris catops
TGAATAAGCTCAAATCTATCTAAACTTATTTATAAAATTATTGGCTAGTTTCACAAAGCATATGCTGTAAAAATAAATCCATCTTACATTTAATAAATACACATGATAATTATCATGTACCCTTTAAAATATTAATATTCTAAAGTTATTTCATTAAAATTAAATAGAAATTAAATCTATATCTTAAAGAAATTGATGTTCGGAACATTTTTTATATTATTGATAATGACTTTTAAGTACATAAACGGAGTCCAAGCCCAATTATAAATGGATACATTGGAAATCTAATTTGAGGTAGTCGTCTATTAACGTCTCACTGTTGGCCTCCTCTCAGTCTCGTCAAGCTACTGTAATACAAGTTAGACTATGCATAGCCTAGAATTTCTTTTCAAATATGGAGATTCCCTTACTTTGTTTTCCTTCACCGAAGAGCGCGTGATGAATTTTATTCATTATGACAATGATATTTATAGATAAACGGAATTTAAAACCTGCGACCTTCCTAAAGACAAGAATGCAAATAATTCAGAATATTGTGTTACGGATCAATACACAAGTATCATCGGGTGTAAAGTCCCAAATCTAAAGGTGCGTACAGATATGTCGAATGCGCCGCGAACGTTCCTGTTTGTGTAAGGGTCGTGTGTTGCACCGATCAACTAAATAGTACAGTATGTTTGCTTGCAATTCGTTTACTCAGCTTTATTTACTAAACGTTATTACGAAACATCATGAAATACAGTTGTACTACTGATGTATATTTAACACGTACACGTCTTCTCGGGTGTAAACAAAATCGTTACAAAATATGTACCTTCTAGTAGTTGTATAATATTAAGTAGAGTTCTTCAATAGCACTATGCAGATCACATAAACCCGTAAAAAAACATTTTATTTTGAAAACTACCCTCCAAATATAAAAATGTTGATAAATGTAGGTTATATAATACAACACCTACGAAAGAGCGATGTGAACTGCATGCCGTACGCAGGCGTTAAGCGAGCGAGCCTTGTGCGAATTGTATTTTAAAAAGGGCGCACCACAACGTTGCAGAAATTGCGCGTAAGCAACGCATTCGCCACATCTGTCCCCACCATTCGATTGTACCCAAGGTCGTATACAAAATTTTCTAAATTATTAAAATATAGATGCCACAAAATGAAAAAAAAATGTTAATCAATTTCAACTTTACCGTCCTACAAATTAAAACCCAAATATCCGATTTATAATTATAGTTTATCTAAGGGACTAGTTTAGGCAGTATGGCTAACAAATTTCACTATACAATAATCTATTGTTTGTTGGACTGTTACAATTTTGAGCAAAAAATCACTCACTCTCTCGATATACTATGGTCATTTACTTTCATCACTTATATACAGATATAAATATTTTAATAATTAAGTACAATTAACATTATATACAATAATATTACTAACATGAGTAAATTTCTTGCGATAATGCAAAACAACCTCTATATACAAAACGTTAAAGTCTAACATTTGTTTCCGATATACGTAGCCTAAGAGGTAACATTACACATGTTGTGTCTAATAAGAATTAATTGGGGAGACATAAAATCAATTTAAATATGCTTTTAGTTATAAAAATAAACTCGACAAAAACATTGTATTACTCGAATCGACGTTGTAATTGTTTGTATTACAAAATGAAGTCAAAAAACCCCCTTTAAGGATCAACTCGAAAATACTACGCTAGAACCTAAAACCCTGTCTTTTGTATTTTGAGTTTTAAGAAAATACATTCGTTTCTCAATGTTGGGCTGCTTTCCGTGTGGTTATATATATACACATTCGTTCTTATTTTAAGTTCAAATGAAGCCAAAGTTGAATTTTCCCTTTGTAAGCAGTTTAAGGACGGCTCTCACAGTTTTGTTAAGTACACGAGAATTTAATATGGAAATAGCTATATCGTAGGTACAAGAGAATTCAACATAGAAATAGCGATATATAAAATAACGTGGAAATAACGCTATCACACGATAGAAAGATAGAAATTGTCTTTATACAGTGAAGTGTACGAAATTTACGCGCCCTTGTGTTGTCATTATTTTTTACTGGTGCCAAAAAACACGGGTTTTTTACCTAGGTCAAAAATAGGTTAGCCACACATCCAGCCAGACAGATAATTGCAATATATAACATATTGCAATGATCTGTCCGTATTCTGACTTAGCGTTAGCGATATCTTCAATATCACATATTCAATTCAATGGCGTTTTAGGTGTTTCAATTACAACAACATTGGCCATAGACACTTGTTTTGTTTAATAGTGCCTTTATCTTTTTATACTTATAACGTATAGTGCGAAGGTTTTAATAACCAATCAGTCTTAAATGTGTGTATTAAAAAACAATATTTAACGTGCTGTAAATTTGTAAATGCGTATTCGACGCTCCCAATAGATCATAGCGACCGTTATTCAACTAACCTTAACGCATTGCTAAATGTAATGTGTGCTTAGACGCGACCAGTCATAACCTAACAACAAGCACTCACATTGAGAACTATTGTCTGTAAATTTTAAAGCGTGGGGTTCTTTCTCCCATAGTTTTTAACCCAATACATGGTAATGTCATAATGCAATCTCTAAGTTTGGGGGTTCAGTGAAACTATTAAAATATAATAATGTATATTTTCTTTTACGAAATAAAGATTTTATTATTATATAATTAAATTAAATATATATTTATATTATATATATGTTATATATTACACGCCAAGTCACTAATTCGAAATTTACTTCTGCATAGTCTCATACTATTTATATTTTATTGAATACTTAAATATATATTTTTTTCGTTTTGCTTCCTTTAGAAAACGGGTCATATGTAGGGCGAAACCTACATAACATATTTACATAAGGCCTAAATAATGGATAGTGTAAATATGATAATTGAATGCTAAGTGGTTATGAGTTAATTGAATATTTACAACTCAACGTTTGATGGAGCCTATTTTATACTGGTCCGGGGTAGGATTTGCAAGTGGCCTTATTGTGGTTGAAGAATGCTCTAGACTGTTGTTTTTAGCGGGTAGTACAGCCACGCTGGAGGCTGGGAATCTTGCATGTCGTATCGAATGCGTAAATGCACTTTTTGCTTTGCAACAAAGAAAATTGGTGGTAGGCAGTGGCAGTGGATACTTGCCACACTACTGATAAAGCCGTACCGCCAAGCGATTTAGCTTGTCGGTACGATATCGTGTAGATGCCACTTAAGTGGGGGAAGCCACTTAAGTGCTTTGGAGAATTTTGTACCTACCCAAACCTCTCCAGTATAGCGCGACTATAGCTTCGACTACATCAACATTTAACATTCGTTTTGGATTTAGGCAAAAAAATACATACTTATGTGCTATTATATAGTTGTGAGATAATAAGTTTAACCGATTCTTAATGAGTAACTCAATATCTTTGCTGCAGTTGACATCGTCATTTTACGGGCCCGTGATATGTAAGGTTTCACTTGCCAGAAACACGTAAGTAGGTATGTCCCCTTGGAAATAATACTTTAGAGCACTAAACCCTTTGAGCCCTAAGTTGAACCATCTTTTGACAATTTTAAATACATATTTGACTGTTTGTGATTTACATATAAATACGTCCTGTTACATTTTTTTAAATTTCATATTTTACCGACTACCGCTTGACTGCACACACACATTAAATGATGATGTAGTTCTAATATGGAGTCACGGTAATCTCAAAGTGTTAGTAGTATACGAGAAATATTTTGTAGGACACGTCCATATCTCTACATGACTTTTATACTACATCGTATGGGAACGCTAAATTACTTAACAGGTACAGCTTTGGCGATAGATTTGTAAATAAGCAACGAACAGAACACATGAAATGAGATAATTATGAAAGTAACGTGTGTTATAAAGTTTTAGGCTATACGATAATATTCTAATATTTCGTTCTTGTCTGTGAATAACAGATATTTCTAAAAGTTTAAACATATAAAAAAAATTTAAATTGATTTAAAACTGGCTACATACAGGCATTTATACGGTTTTATCTGTACTTGACGTTATTATATCAATAACCCCATTAGACTGTGCTCAGATTTAGCACAACTCTAGATATAGATTAGTGTGGAAGGACTAGTACCGTTCATTGCACTACTGTTATGTGTTTACTTGTTAGTATAGTTAATATGATAAAAACAGCATTGAGTTAATGAACATTACACGTGAAAGAATCCTGTTCGTTTGTGGAGGATTTGATTTGGCTAACAACGTGTAATTTTACTACAAATTATATAATTATAAACTTACCTTTACTGAAATCTTCAGGATTGAAATCTTTCCACAGAATTCGTAAAACACTTCGTGTATTAGCACTGTATGTACTTCGTGTAATGTACTGTACAGTAATCCTTATTGGAGAAGACCTTAAAAAACCCGAACACACCATCTGTACATCTGTACAAGAAATTTGCATATATCAGTCGAAATTCTAGATTATGTTCAAACCTACCTACTTACTAACTTTAATATAGTGGCGCAGTGAGTTTACTTTATACCGCCCTATCTTTTACTATGCCAACATTAATGTTCCTTACATTTACTTATTTAATTTTCGAAAATTTGACGCTTAAAACAACCTTGAGATTAGGACCGTATTTAACATATGTGGAAGTATAATCAATCCTCATTGCCCACTTTTGCAGCGTAAAACAGGCGTCTCATTGTTTGAGCGTGAGAAAAATTCGACCCTTGCAAAACAACACGACCATAATCGAATATGGGACCTCGACGTGCAGCGTTTATTATTTCAAATGTGTGTGTACTAAAAACAAAAACGTAATAAAAAAAAAAGAGTCGTGACAACTTTAAAAATAAAATGTCAAATCGTTCTTATACGGAATCAAACGAACGAAACGAACAAAAAAAAATCCCGCTCCGAATAAAACCAAGCGAATATGTCTGCGAAATTTTATCTGGAACTCGAGTCCGGTAAATACGATTGGAATGAAAAACAAATATTGCTAAAAGCCTCTTGACATGGCTCCCAGATATTCCTTCCTTTCTATTCCTATTATATACCTTGATTTATACAATTCATCACGCGCTCTTCTTGAGGGAAAGAAAATATCGTGAAACCTGGATATCTTGGGAAAGATTTTGGGGTATTAGTAAGCCAGCCAACCCTGAGCTGTACCGTAGGTCTGAGTTTTATACACCTCTATGAGAGAGGCTGTGTTCTCCTGTGTGTGGGCGACGTTAATTGACTATGAAATATGTATATATAAAATTTCAAATAGTTACACGGTAACGAACTACTTATAATCTAATTACACTATCAGCAAGAGATCGGTGAAAGCAATAATAAAAATGAACCTGTTATAATATTAGAAGCGTTTATATTATATGACGTAACCTGACAGGCTATTATCAAAATATAAGACAAGCGCGAAACTCACATCAGAGTCAAGACGCCGCGACCGTGCTTGTTGGCCACGAATATTTAGAAGCCTTAGAACCATCGCACACTAGAGCATTTTACACGTGCTCGCTTTATACTAACACATGATCTTCGAGTTAATATTATATGTATCAGTGTTAGCTTATGCGTATATTTCTTTTGTGATTAGTATTAGATGGATAGATTGATTAGTGAGTAGCTAATGTACATATTTCTTTAACATCTACATTTAGGGTACTTCTATCTAGTTTATTGTCGGCTCATTTACATTCTGTGTGACACATTATCTATAATTGCAATATAGATAGCATCCGATGTCAAATTATTAGTATTGTATGCTGTAATAATTTGTGTGTTATATTTACATTCAAATTGTAGAGATTAATAAATTCATGTTACGCGAGCTTTAAAGGTCTAGACTGTTATGTGTTGAAGTTTGAAGTCCATTGAAGAAAATACTATTATATTTGAAAAGCGCTATAGCTTTCATGAATACTATACAATAATACTAAGGCGAAGTATGGTGCATGTTGAAGTTTGTTGACGGCACAGTGCAGCGCGACGAGTAAGAACAATTTTCAAAAGATTCAGATGTTTCCAATTATTTGTCTCAATAGCTTGTAGGTTCCTGTAACCAATGTATATAATTTTAAAACTTCTTTAATATAACTGGTTCCTTGTATGTCATAATGATTCAGGTTTTAACTTGTCTCAAAGCCCATAATTCTGGATTTTTGCATGGCCTGCTAATCATGTTTAATTAGCCATGTATCAGTACCCGACACGAATTGATTTATTGTGTTAACAGTTTTGAAAAGTGATAATAACTGGTGTTAACAAGCATAAACTAATCTGCATACGTTCCTTAAACGTGCATCACATTATGGGTATTCGCCAAGACTGATGCTGGAAAATCTTCTGTGTGCACCAAAATGTGCCGATGTGCTCGCGCGTCGTGCACGTGCATCCGTCACGCATCTTGGGCTCTCGGAAATTCGTTTAGTTTGTACTCGGAGTTTGTGCAACACGTACGCCGGGACAGAACGCGCTGTGACTATGAAAACATGAAAAATCCGTGATGATACCTATACAAAACTAAAGTGTTACCAAACTTGTTTTGTTCCGGAAAATAATCTGTTGTAAGTATTTTATTTCGTAACTATATTTTTAATGGCAAAAGCCTTTCCTTTATTGAGATAAATTAAAATGAGATTTTCTCTAATTAAAAGAAAGAGTTGAATATCACGCATTGTAACCTAACGATATAACTTGCACAAATTACTCAACACATTATATGTTTTATTTATGTATTCTGTTTTTTTAATTATAGAAAAGATTATGTTCTCGTACATTCATAGTTTTAAAAAATAAAGCTCCGTGATGTAAAATATATTCGTGGTGAATTTGGAACGTATATAGAATGGACTTAGATAATTAGTATCTTTTTGTTTGTATGTCCATTACTGACTTTATATCTCGAAACTTAACTGTACTTTCACTCATTACATTGCTTATCTGTTAATAATTGGTCCAGGAAAGGTAACTAACGTTTAAAATTTCCGATTAACATTTAAAAAGCTTAATTTTTTTAAAGTTTATAAAGCGAGTCATAGTTATAGAGTTTAAGTCATAATAAACAACGATCGTAAAATTATAAATACCTTTATCTTTTTATAACCTACACCATGTCAATGTATAAAAAAATGATTTTTATGGCATTTTTGTAACAATAAATAACGTAAAATTATTGAATATAACCTATAAACTTTCTAAATCATAATATGTTGCTGCTCAAATAGCTGTCGTTACAAAAATCCGGCTGAATTTATGCAGCGATAAACCCGGTTAAATATGAAGGAGTAAAATTTGATAGTACGAGTAGGTGGAACTAATATAACTACACAATATGTAAGACGTGCATTTCCAATTCAAACCTTATTAAACAACACAGGTTCAATAACGAAAAAACGAAATTTAACATGAAACAATTTACAAACAACTGTTTGTAGTGTATTTGTACAAAAACATCAGGGTATCCCATAATTTCTTAGCAACACTGGTGCTAAATAATTTTAGACCGAATATAGATGACATCAGTATCTAACCGGTTACATACTGCAGATCTATTCGTTTTCCTCCCTACAACATAATCTGATACGATAAGGAATAAGAGTTTAATCTATAAAACCACATCGTTTATCATAGAGTTAAGGAATACTGAAAAATTTGTTTTTAGTTTACGGAAGGCAACAAAACCTCTTAGCTTTTGATAAATTTTTCAAGCTGGATTTATGTTATCATCATCAAGCAAAAGACAAGATAATTCGCATTAGTAGTACTTAAAAATTGGCAAAGTCAATTTGTGTTATTTGATCGGGTCATATTTGTGAACTGAATTTTTTTTGGTAATCAATAAATAACAAGTATATAAGCATTTAATCTCCAACATGATGAAGGTGGAATCTCATACTGAACCGAATTCAAATCTGCTTTAATCTTGAAGATTTACAGCCTGATAGAAGCTATCTTACTGCCAATTGTACTATATAAATTTTTCATATAGTAAGTGGTTTTGTTTACTTCACTGATAACTAGAGGCAGATGGAGGCGACGGCAAGCTTAGTCGTTAGACAACTTTACTTTCGTTTACATAATGCTTCTTCATCACATAATCATATTTTATGGTTAAAGTATTATCACCATTTATAGAAAACAGAATTGTTGAATAAAATTAATAAGAGAGACTCTTCTATCTATCTTGTTAAAAGTGTTGCAAACTTTTTAGTTTATGTTTGCGAAAACTATACCGTATTTTCTTGATATCTGTTGGACAAACTGGCAAACAAACAACCTATATAACATAGCCTTAATCTAAGGAATTAATAAATCAAAGGTGGATATTATTTAAATAAATGGAATATAAAATAAAACAAACTGATAATTACATAAAAGTCGTGAGCAACCGCGCTTACAAAAAAAACCAGAATTTTTTGGATGGATTGAATTTTAGCTGCCGTTATTTCAACATTTTGTTAAGAATAACGAATAATTAAGAATATCTTGTAAAGCGCGTATATTTATGACTATTAATGTTATGTATATACTGTAAACCTTCGCAAAAAAACCTTTGGTGCCTAACATTGCCGAAAATGTATTTGTCCTTGTAACTCTTGTATTTATTACATTTGACGAATTAAAATGTGGTGGTTCTGTGTAGTTTATATCTGTATAGTTACTTTGTCATATCTAATATATAAAAGAGCTATAAGGCAAAATAAGTTTTCGGCAATGTAAGATTGTAAGGCAATGTTGCGAAGGTTTACGGTACGTTTCAGTTTATGCTTTAGGTCATTTAACGCTTGCTTAATCGCATTAATTTACTGCACTAAAATAGGTCTTTTGATTTACATTATTTATTTACATAAGGTGTATGGGTCAAAGAATCCCTATTTTCATGCAGTAAATGCACAAAAAAATTTAATTGAGATAGCCACAAACATTCGATTCAGTTTCTTTCATTTGTCTATACTATAATCTATACTATGATAAGAAAGTAGAAAATCGGCTGTTTGTACTTTGAATAAATTAGAAAAAACCTGCGAAGGCGTGATAAAAGAAGACTAAGAGAACACAAAAATCTAATTTTTATAATTTTTGTCTGTCTGTCTGGTCGCGCTAATCTTCGGATCTACTGAAAAAGTCCAGGGCAACATATAGGTTTTATTTCATTAAAATCGGATGTAAGGAAAAAGTTATTCACGCTTTAGTTTTTACATGTTAATTAAACACTGCCATCTTGACGGAGCCATCGGATATACATTAAAAAGAATATTACAATTCTTTTTAAGGTCTTTTTTAAAGAATTTCGATTTCTGGAATTCAAAGACCGAAATAAAAAAAAATATAAACGATCAAAAATATTGCCATTTTAGTTTTTATATGTTAATAATATATTGCCATCATAACGGAGCATTCGGATATAAAATAAAAATAATTTTTTAAGGTCTTTTTTGTGGAATTAGGATTTTTGGTTTTGCAGCATCAAAATTTGTTTCAAATTCCTATACATACAATTGGTTACATTTTTATAACGTCGCTAGATGGCGCTGGGTGTACGACGTTTTCTGGTTTATTTATCTTTGTTAATTTTATGTCGTATTCCTAGAATTGAGTTTTTATTGATTTAGTATAAATAAAATATTAAAACGGCTAGAAAAATACGGACTTACTGATTGTATGCTGTGCTTTCGGATAGGAAAATTGCTTTGATACGTAGGTGTATATAGATAATATTAGACGTAGTGTTTCCCTCTCTCTCATTGTCTTTTGTGACAAAATTGAGATTGTTTTAAATAGTTGTGATTTAAATACCTATACATACAAACTAAGAAATCATTACACAGAAGGTAGATATTGTACGTAAAAAATTATTTTCATACGTAAGGATTCCTCTAAGACTTTATCTTAGGACATCTCGTGGACATTAGGTGGTTTGTTCTTCACATGAGCAATCCGAAAAGTGTATTTACCATTAAATTTTATTGGCAACGCTTTTTTATCTGTA
>WURW02093621.1:0-12376 GCA_009936525.2 Taenaris catops
TAACTCACCGCATTGCGAGGCTGAAGTGGCCATAGGCGGGGCACATAGCTTCACAATGTATTTATTTATTTATCTTTGCAATGATTTACATGATCCGCATTAAGGGTGTAGCAATTATGTTATTGTTATAATATTAATCATTAATATATATTTGATAACAAATAATGGTATGTTAATAACCATAATTTCAATTACTACAATTTAATTCTAATACATATATACAATTCGCTCATGCTACATCTACAGTTGTGCCAAGCATGTTTGCAGTCATGATGTCAAGTTATACAAAACGAAAGCTTATTATCTATCAGTCAATCTAAATGTATTTTATTTTAATAGACATTTTACAAGCACTTATAAATCGTTACGAGTATTCCTGCCTTAGATGTATCCATCACTACTTCGGAAACTTGAATTTGAAGAAGAACTTGGCCCAAAAATATTATAGTCACTGACACCAAGACTAATTTCCTAGTTAGACTCGTTCATATGTATTTCTTTTTTTATTTGAAATGTTATCTCTAACTACAACCGATAATCTAGCGCTATAGCCAAATGGAAATTTCCCAGTAAAGATATGTGATGATTTTTTGATTGAAATAGATTACTGGACAGCTGATACTATAACGAGTGGTTTCCACATGGTTGCCCTCAGTTAATGAATTTACTTTTTGGTGTTGACCGCTCGGCATTTTTGTTAACATACCTATAAACAAAATCTGTAGCGCAATTTCAATGAGTAAGCTCATATTCATATCTTTGCGACGTTTTTTATTATGTACTATATATATATATATATATATATACATATGTGTATATGTATGTTTAATAAAATATAATACTTATATATATTAGTGCTTATATGGAGATTTATATATGATTTTTTTCTAGACGTTTTAAAAGTAAATGTTAATAAATAAATAAATAAATCAAAGACGAAAAAAAATTGTTTGTATTTCATGATTCTTCAATATATATACACATCCCAACAATATACATCCCAGCAGATAAAATAAATTCTAATTGCCTTGGCAATAAGTTCTAATAAATATAGTTTCATTTTTCTAAAACTTGCCTTAACTAAACCACTTTCGGGGCAAAATCTTGTAAAGTGGGCTATTCACATCCTACTGGTGGACGCAGGCCTCCTCTCACAGATTAGTGAGTTATAAAGCTTACACCCACCACGCTGTTCCGATGCGGGTCGGTAGACATCACATATTCCAGAATTTTTTCTATTTTCAGCAACTTAGCGGAAGAGGTCTGTGCTATAAAAGTGCTCTTCCCTTAACCACTCCATATTAACGCGTCTCTAACATCATCACTTAACATCAGACGTGATTGTAGTCAAACGCTAATCTGTCAACAATAAAAAATGATTATTTCTACAGGTGCCTGCTCAACTTCTTCGTCATTATTTTTTAGGCGTTTTACCTATCAAGTATAGGTTAAGGTCACCTTACAAATAATAAAAGTTCTTAAAATATTTTTTTTTGTACAGTGTGACTAACTGGCCTTTTTAAATAACTGTTATTGTTTTCCTATTAGGGTAATGTTGTGAGTAGTAGTAGAAAGTATTGTCCAAATGTGTTCTGATAAAAGTACGTAACTGACTTTTTAAATTAAACAATAAGATCGGTGTTTGACCACAATCATAGATAAGATAGAGCGCGATTGTCAAACATATGTATATACATAATACGAGCGTTTTGAAATCATATGTTTACTATTGATTTGAAAACGTTTTTTGGTGAAGGTGGATACAATAAAACACGTTTCATTAATTCATTCAATGTTTTTCTTTGACTTAAGAGTGCGCGAAGAATTAGAAATATGGCGTAAAAGTGTATTCACATATTTCATAAACACTATTTTCCCCGTGATATATACGCTAATTTAAGGGGAAAGAGTAATACAAATGGATCGGGGTTCGATAAGCTACTCGGACGTTCTGCATGCACGTTCCTAGTTTTATTTGGCGTATCCATTCATTTGGTGTATAAATTACCAATAGGGCCCGCGACTTCTGACCTAATTCTATGAGCCTCTCCACAAAGGACGTGCGGTTGTCTTTCACTGCATACATCAACGGTGTCATGCCGGTTGTCTGTAAAAAAATATTCAATGTTATATATATTCCATGTGTTTGTAATATATATATATATAATGCTTGTCAAGACGGTTTTAAAGTGTTTGAAATTTTTTTATCAAATAACTTACTATTCGAGAATATTATATGTATGTATGTAGCCTATTAACGCCTTACTGCTTGGGTCAGGTCTCCTCTCACAGATGAGAGCGTTAACGAGCTTAGATCCACCACGCAGCTCCAATGCCGGTTGGTAGGCTTCACATATCCCAGAATTTCTTTCGAAATATACAAGTTTCCTCACGATTTTTTTCTTCACCAAAAAGCACGTGATGAACTGTACATGTGCCGAGCCGGGATCGAACCCGCGATCTTTCCTTAAAGACCGACGTGTTCAAACCTCTATTTTCTAATTCTTTGACTATTCCAAAAATTTTCCTACGAAGTTATCTACTTACCATACTTTTCTTAGTAACTATTTATTATTTGCAACAATTTGAATTAATAGTAACTCCTTTGGACATATGTCCAAAAATAATTGTTGTTTCAAATTCAGGGTGTTTTTTTAAATAATATATTGAATGTGGACGATATCGTACACTAAATAACTTTAAAGTTAAAATAAAATGTTGACATTAATGTGGGTACCGAAATATATTACCTGATAGTGACAAGTACCGGCGCCACGCTACTGTTAAAATAATAAATTCTTTCTTCTTATTTATCTTCTTCCATTTTATGAAATAAAGAAAAGTAACTTGCAAGTTTTCTTCCTTTAGGTGAAAGATTTTAAGATTTTTTTTATTTCGATTTTAGTTATCAGAAAAGAATTGAATAAAAATTATATCAAAAAGCAATTTAAATGGAAACATGCAAAAAAACAACTTTTGTCTCACTAATTTTTAATACACTGAATGGACTCGTGTTACAGTTTTTATAATATGCACAGATTAAATTGAGGTAGATTAGAATTTTCTATCTTTATTTTTCTCGTTGAGAAAAGGCAAAGGTATTACGCCGTACAACCAATGACGTAGATTACAGTCAAGTCCTATTGTGCGTTTTGCCGTTCGGATAATCGTTATATAATTCTACAGATAAAAAAAAATGTTTTTATTGTATGAAAAATTGTTCCACGCTACATTAATTTGTCCCGCCTAATAAAATTGCATAAAGGTTTATACAAATCTTCAGCAGTGATCCGTACCTAAGGCAAATATGAGGCAGTATGGTATCTGACCTTAACCTTCGAAAACGGCAAAATATTAAAAATAAATGTTTATTGTTTTCCGTCCTTATTTTTATTCTACACTTAATTTCTTGATTTTATTTCTGCGCTTATCACGGTCATTGAAATTTTCAAACGTAAGTCGTGTGTTATTTTCCAAAAAAAATCAAGGTTGACTTACTGAAGTCAGGTGGTATGTGTCTTAAATATTATATAATTATATCTGCAATGCTAAACGATCTTTACTTACGCAGATTTTTGTTCAGTCAACATTTTGCACTTCAAATTGTTATTCGTTCTGATAATTTGTTAGACTAATTGACACTCGACGTAGAGTTGTTTGTTTCATTGTATGAAGAATTTATCTCGAGTTGGCAGGTTTCCTTACGATGTTTTCTTTGACGGTACATTGTATTGTTTGGCATTGATTAAAATAATTTGGCAGATGTTTGTCGGAAGAACTAAATATTAGGTGAAAAAATTTACGTTTAGCTTTGCGATTTCTATAATGTGAAAGCCTAGTATGGCTTCTTAGAAGATAATTCTCAAAAAAATAAATTTATAAATATAGCAAGTGTACGAGTAGCTCATTAGTTATACAAATGGCAATGTGATAGTTAATATAAATAATAATATACAAGATTTGAAAAATGGCAAATATAGAGCTAGAGGGGTAAAGGAGAGTTTCGTAATGATTTTGGGTCCTTTGTATTGCAGCATACTCTTATGTGGTAATAGGTTTTATTAGGTTCAGTGTATACACGCTATGTATCTTTCAAAGGGTATCTTAAGAAAGAAATTATTTTATTTATTTCTCACTTTATTTATTTCATTTATAAGTTTTATTACGTAAAATATACATGTGCCGTATATCCAGTGCAAAAAATATCTTGGATTTGTGCGTATACGGGCAAGTTTTCTTCTTTTCAATAAAGTGAGAAAAACAAAATTGTATCACTTAACGGCGCCACCTAGAGTATCAAGGAAGAACTACATACATGAGTTGTATAAATATTATACAAGAAAAAACGATTCTATCTATATAACTTTTCGGCATAAATAATAAAATATTTCTATGCAAAAACACGCTCAATCTTTAGTTGAGTTATAGAAGGGCAAATCAGTAAAGACACTCGCGTTTCCATATTAGTACAGATTGGTGCCACTGGAAATATGTTTGCACACCGTGTTCGCCTAACAATTAACTTTTCCGGGAATTAAACGGTTTGCGAAGGAGAAATTTCGCGTGCCGCTTGCACCCTGTGACACCGTAATGGCCTTATAATCACGACCCTCTTGTGATAATTAGCTGCGAGCGAATGCGTGATTAAAACAACAACTAATAATGTTTTAATCGTTCCTCAAAGTAAAATGCCTTTTAAAAATTACTTGCACGAATATATTAATGATGCAATGTTTGTAAAGTTATTGTGTTTTAGCACTTTTGTTTGTTAACAGTTATGACGATTGATAGAAGCATTGCTATAACCGTGTTTTTTGTTAAATAGGTTTACGCTTGACTACAATACACGCCCGTTGGGGAGCTGTGATGAGGTCTAAGATATTACGCGTTTGCCTAGAAGATTCCTATTCACTCTTGCCTTGAAGGTACCCATATTATAAGTGGCTGGAAACACAGATCACTAGAAATAAAATATTGAAATTAGCAGTTGTTAGGCCAGGATGTTTACGGGGTCGTATTATCCGTCTGTATATCAAATTTCAACACAGTTGACGAGTATGTTAATGATAAAGGCGCGTGGAAGGAAATCCAGTTTATACATGAAATATTATATTATATGTAAAATCAATATAATGTAATATTTTTTTTTATAAGACTGCTCACTGAGATTCTTGCCGACAAATCTTCTCAGTGGATACGTCTTTCCGAACCGGTGATAAATTCATCCCTTGCGCAATTAACTAACGCATATTTTTTTATTCTGGACTGATTAGCGCTTGACTACGATCGCACCTGATGTTGAGCAATGTTGTAGTTTAAGCTGAAAGCGCGTTAATCTAGAGCGATTAAGTTTCCTAAGCGAGCATTCCCTAAGTGGTCATACATGGCTAACATTATACCGGAACGCTAAATCGCTTGTCATCACGTCCTTATCAGTAGGGTGGTAACTAATCGCGGCTGAAACCCACCACCAGAGAACATACACACAACGACCAGACCTGAGACAATTTAGAAAAATACGTTTTCTAAAGTGACTCAGTCGGGAATCGAAGCCGGAAACTTAACTTTGCGTCTCGTGCCTCGCACCGTTGAGCCAGAGAGATCGTCTATATGACGATTCAAAAGAACTTATAAACGTCGATTTGATAAAAGAGTATTTTGATTTACATTTTCAAATAAATCTGTTTGAGTAACACAGATCCAAACATACAAATTATCATATTTATAATGTTAGTAGTATTATAATTTTTATGCAAATGTATTCTGGTAGCAGCTACTTGCCTCTATCTGGAACGCCTAAATCTACCCCTACATACTGTTTATCGTAATTCAGGTCAGAGCTATATTTGGCCAATCATATAACTAGTCATTATGACTTTGTTAGCGGCACGAGGAAAAGAAATATAAATACGTTTATTTATACAAACACCAGTCTGTCCTAAAGAATCATTTAAGCGTTTTTTTTTGTCTTCTCATAAATTTTTAAATTAAACCTTTGGCAGACCAGCGTCTCAAGTCTTAACCACAACCACACTTGATGTTAGGTGGTATCTAAGACGAACTCGCACTTATCATCATTAGCTAAGCATTTCACAGTAGTACTTTATAACACATACACCTAAATGGCTTTCACACAACAACATAAATATAACGACATCCTAACTTAGCCAATTTAGGAAAACCGTATTTAACTAGGCGAGAAACAAACCTTAGACCACATCTTTCTAATAAGGTGCTCGCACTGCCACTCCAAACAGGTTGTAATTTTTATATAATTAATTACTGTTGGATTTAATAACTATCCCTTATTATTTAAATGGCTTATACATGACATCGTATTGAAATGTTAAATCCTTTGGCGGTACAAGTTTATCGGCGAGGTTGGATGAATTTTCGTACTTTTAAGGTCCAAGGGAGTACTTTACTTCAGTATAAATATTTATTTCATATATATCAATAACCAGGCTGATGTTTATTATAAATGTGTTATACTAAATGTATAAAACTGATTCTGTATATACCAACATTAGCTTCTCATTCTACCATTGTAGGTATATACGCTGTGTTTAGAATTTTTTTATCATGAAAATTAAATTAAATTATACAGTTATCTATACCCAACTTTTTTTTAAGACAGTCGTAGAAATTCAATTACGCAATCCACTCGGTTGCATACCGGAAAGGCATCGGTACACAACCAAGTGGGTATGTGGGACTCACTGGCCAGATATGCCAGAATACCCACAAAAAGTCGACTGAAGGCTTCCCATCCACTATGGGGCACCAATTTAACAACCTAACGTAAAAACTAAAATTTAGCCTCCGTGGTATATTCCTTATTTATGTTATTTTTTTAATTTATGTTAAGCAACGTCACTTTGTCCTTTTTTTATATTGGAATGAGCAAAATTCAGTCTGCAAGTGTTTTATCTAATTAACTAAAATTCGTCATTAATTTTATTGCGAGGCTGAAATGGCAATGGGCACGCCACATAGTCCGTAGAACCGATGGACGTTGGTGCCCGAAGGTGTTGGCGTGGCGAAAATATTTAAAACCAGCAGCACCGTGGGCTACAGTCGCTGTTATATATTACTTCTGCCATAGCGAATTACAAAAAAATCATATAAACACTAAAACCTTTCTAGCAATAAATGACAGAGAGGCGTAAATAATATTAGTTTTCGAGTTATAATGAAACAAAAACGACGGGCAGAAATAGAAACGTTACTTTTTATGATGTATTGTTAGTTAGCTGTTTTTTTTCGCTTTAGTCGTTGCTAAACATCTTTTTGAATTAACCACATATTTTAGATTAACATAAATATTTAAAAAATACTTTATTGGATCCGTGAGTATAATATGATCTTATTAGACTTGCAACCATATAAAAAAAATTAACTAACTCACCAAAAGACTTCAAGAAGCCCCTCCAATGAGCAATGTGATTGTTTCACTTATTTCTTGTTCTTTGATAAAATGCGATCGCAGTTCATCTTGCAAAACAGCAACATAACGTGGTAACAAGGTTGAGAGTTACATTTCCACCACAAACCAATTTTAGGCTGATAATCGAAGAATACATAAAAAAACGATTTTGTGTCAACCTTAAGTTGAAGTTTAAACGGTAGATTCTATCGTATTCCTTTACAGTTGTGATGTTCATATTAATTAATGTAAGTGTGGTTGATATTCCATTTAGACTAGAAAACTTCAATTTCAGCTTTGACCAAATTTTTCCGACGAGATTTTTAATGCTTTATTTAGTCCAACTATTCAAGCGTATTTAAAAGGCCGAAATTATTTCTAGATATAATATTAAAAATATTATATATTAAAAAGTTTGTTTGCAAATTAAGATCGACAACAATAACACCCATTTCTCTGGCCGATTACATGACGAAAACTAACAAATTATAACTGACATTTAAAGTGGCATATACAATCATTAAAATAATAATTAACATAAAACGATTTGGCAAGTGCGTCTTAGTTAACCCTTAATTTGATCCTGTCCGCTGTGACGGACATCCCATTAAATAATTCTTGTACGTTTAACAAACCCTATAATTGAAATTAATTTATTATGTTTCTTTCCACAAACAGTACCAAATTGTTAACAAAAATAAATTTTGTATTATAACACAAATATAGTTAAATATAATTGTAAAAAAATCAAGTTAGGATATAAGCGTTTCTGTACATGCCAAATTAGGGGTCAACGTATACGTAACGAGTATCTGATCCGTTCTTTTTGATATCAACAATATTATATTATTGTTATTGTAGTAAATATTATATGGATATATGTTTTTGTATTATAGAAATAATTTTTGTAATGTTAAAGTAATGTTGAAACGTTTTTGTTACGACCTCAGTATCTTTAAACTAAAGCTTCTTTGGTATGTGAAATAAGAATCAAATCTTACGATATCTTAAGCCACTTGTTTTGGTTCTTGCTGTCTTAGAACTCTCTTGTTCTCCTGAAAATTCAATGAATACATGCCTTATAATTAAGCTATATGTTATAAATTTAGCATCAAATAATTTGCGTGCCGTACATACGCATGTATGTGCTTGACTGTTCTATGAAGAGTAAGGAGCGTCATTGCTATACTATCTAATCTCTAAATACAAAAATATGTATGTTATGTAAAGATTATACTTTCGTATTACTACTATTTTGCATTTGATTAGAGAGAAATGTATTTGGACATAATCATTGGTAGCTCGGACAAAATGTACATTGCGACGTACTCGTAATAACAATCTGCTGTATAATTTTCCACATTCACTGATGAGCTGCTTTTCTGTACAGTGAAACGTTAGCAGGATGTTAGTACTATTCTTCATAGTACCAAAAGCTATTAAACTGATTTAAAGCGCTACGTAACTCTTTATGTGTGTATTTTGGAACATGAACGCCCGACGATCGACACTCATCGTTACAGTTATTTTTAAAAGTTCGATTACACGCCAAAACTTAATAAAACGTGATGTTTCGAGTGAAAAACGTGGGCTGTGTGGCGTCATATCACATAATAAATACAAAAACAATCTTACTTTTTACTGTTTGTAGTAGGCCAAAAAATGTAAATGCAGTCATTTTGTACCTATACATGAAGGCAATAATAGGAGATAAAATTTATTAGACTTGAAACGAGAGGAGGGGGAGGGAGAAGCTGGCGACACCACAAATCTTTAAGATAATGTAAGCCGCAGTTTTGAAAACGTACTAAATTTTATAAGATGTTTTCTCACTATCTATATATACAGATATTAACGATATCTGTTTAATTCTATGTTGTAAATGTATGAGTTTCAAATTGTGTTACCCAATCCCATAAAAACGGAATAGGTTTGATTCAAAGTTAGCATAGCTTATGATATGGCTTGGATGGCTCAGTCAACGAACGTGCTTAACGAATGTCACAAGACGTATGGCGCTGTAGTTGCCGAGCTCTTGTTCGTTCAACATGGCTTTTATCATTCACTTTTCATTTCCGTCTGGATCTTATTCTGGAATTCAAATGCTATTAAAAGCTAGTATTTTTATAAATGGTGCAAAATTATTGGTGAAGTAGGTGTTAGGTGTTATTAAGAATGTTGTTAATTATTTATACGTGCTCGAGTAAACCCACATGAATCCGCAGTACCGAAAAAGCACTGCCTACAGACATCACAGTAGACTAAATCGACCATAATATTTTTGGCACGCCGTCGTATTTGAACAACTTTGCCTTCGCTCGACGGTGAGTAAATATATCTTTTTCTGGGAATATTTAATTTTTTTTTTATCTTTGGCAGACGCCCTAACCATAAAGCGAGATCGGAAAGTGTGCCAGAAATTTATTAGATGGGCAAAATCGATAATTGTGTATCGTGTAGGTTTTCTTTTCATTGGAGATTACAGCACGCTATTAAATTGTTATTAAACAGTTTAAATTTTTTGTTTAAAACGCAATGCGTTTAATACTAACAGAACCTGTTGCTGTTTTGTATCAATAATTTAAATGTTAAGTATAAATTGAAGGAACATTTCTAGTTTCCATATTTTTATGCTGGAATTGTATGTATGTATGTATGTATGTATGTATGTATGTATGTAGCAGCCTATTGATGTCCCACTGATGGGCACAGGCCTCCACTCATAGATGAGAAGGCTGCAGAGCTTAGACCTATCACGCTGCTCCAATGCGGGTTGGTAGGCTTCACATATGCCGGAATTTCTTCCGAGACATGAAGGTTTCCTCACGATGTTTTCCTTCACCGGAAAGCGTGTGATGAATTGTAAATATCAATTAGGCGCATTAATTTTTATATTAAAGACTCAGAGGTGCCGACCCGGATTTGAACCGGCGACCTTTTGTTAAAGACCGACAGGCTCAAACCGCTAGGCCATCACGGCTATAGCGATCTATATATACGAAAACTGTACGTAATAAAAAACTCTGTGCCTTTGGATATTTACATTGATCTGATTTATGACAGGTACCCAACATCGAGGGCTCGTAACATAATTGTAAATCTTAGGTGAAATGCCTCATCACTTTTTTTGTCATATGCCGGATTTGTGTATTATCATTAACACTTAAATTCATGATTTTTTTGTTCTGAACCAAAAAAACGTATATTGTGGGACATTAGTCATAGATTGCGTAAGAAGTAATTTTTAAAAAAAACTAGGTAACCATATAGATTATTTATTTTGAAACAAAATCTTATGGAACTCAAAATTTCGGAATCGCAGGCACTTAGATTTTTTTTAATTTATGTGAAAATATTTGTAGGTAATTCGCAGCCATGATAATAAGAGGTATTTACCCAAGTAAAGTGTTTATATTTCTATTGTAAAGAGTGTTCAAATATCTTGACCTATTATGATGATGATTTAAAATAATTGAATCTACAGTAGAATAGGGAACCACGTTCTCTTTGAAGCACGTAAAGAATATCCGATATATATACCTCATGCCCGCTCCTTGAGTCTTTAGTCAGCACCGGCGTAGAATGTGCGAGTGAGCCCCTGGTGTTCCACAACGGATGGGAAGGCTCTCAGTCGATTTTAATTCTGGTACTTGTTCAGTGAGTCCCACATACCCACATATCCATAGCAGAAGTGAAAAAGTTTTTTTAATGTTAGCACATGGTTGTAAAGTGATAATAATTGTCTATTACAACGAAAAAACTCAGCGTTGCAGCTTGTGATCGGGGCACAGACAGACACTTGGCAAGCAAGTCCTTCTGTCATTTCTTCCACGTACTTGCAAAATGTGTAATGAAGTTCCTTCTGTGCTGTTCTCTCAGTGCCATGACCTGTGGTTAATCATGGCAGAATCAAAAAACTCCTCAAAACTCGGCAACGCCTTAGAAGTTCCTCCGGTGATGCATTTAGCATTAAAAGACGCACTCGGTAGAAAAAAAATTACAGGCACATCTACATATAAAGCACTGAAGCCTTAAATAAAATTTGTTATAGCCTGATGCAATTAAATATTTCGTTCTTTATTATTATTACACACACATCATCTACCAACAAAAGCGACCATATTTCTTTCGTTAGCACCAGTGCTGGCCTAGAAGCAGCACTGAAGTATTTTTTTTATCTAGTATCGGATTTGAGGTGGCGTAGGACTATTAATATTTATATAATCCTTATGGTAAAGAGCTCAAGATCCACGCCTCTGTCTATAAACATTATGTACAATGTATATTTACTATGGACATACGATTTCGGACTCATAAAATGTAGTAAAGTAGTAAGCATACATACATTTTCGTAAAAAATATAGTTAACATCCTAATTATCTCATGATAAAATATTTCATCAAACATGTCGACTGGATATTTTCATACTAGATATGATTAGCTAGCAGTGATCGTATTACAGATAATGTATCAAGATATTATATCAAAAATAAATGCCAAAAAGAATTCACTATCTTCGCTTATTCGAGTATAAAAATTGAGTTGCTTTTAAATTTCTATAATTATCAATATAACAGGATGTTATGATTTTTTTATATAAACGACGAACGAGATAATTGTTATCCGTTAAATTCATTATGATGATGACTAATGAGTGTTTATATTTTCCTTGTCTCGTACAACATTCGACTTCTTAGCGAAACCTGTTTCTATATCATGTTGTAAAAATACAATCACAGAAAATAAATTTATATTAATTTTCTCTATAAAATTCGAATAATCCCCATGAGGCATATGAAGCACACAGAAATTTTGATACGTGTTATATAAAAACTTTGTGAGCCCCATAAAGTTCACGTGACAGGAACCTAATTTTCGGGGTCATTTTTGGCCTTCCAAGGCCATGGGAGCGGTTTCCTCTAAAATAATAAAATACGTTTCAAACATTTT
>WURW02095952.1:0-12366 GCA_009936525.2 Taenaris catops
TCTTTTAAAACTTCTTTTTATAAATTGTTTAATCCTTATGACCCAGGTAAACTAATTTTAAGGGATGGTAGGTCGGGTCGTTTGTTAAAAGGGAATTTATGTTTAGGGGTATTACAATATTTTAAATTAGTACATATGGTTAAAGACAAAATTAATTATAGAACTATAGGTAAATATAAAGAATTAATACAACAACCTATTAGAGGTAGGGACGAAGGTGGTCAGCGTTTTGGAGAAATGGAACTTTGGTCTTTAGAGGCGTTTGGTTCTTCTTATACAATCAAAGAACTTTTAAGTTTTAGATCAGATGATATTTTGGGCAGGGTTAATTTGAATGAAATGATTTTAAATTTTAAAGACACTTTATATAGTTCTAATATTTCAGAAACTTTCAAAGTTGTTTTAAAAGAATTACAAAGTCTTTCTTTAAATACAAAAATTTTTATAAACTATCCTACTATTGCAGAAAATTTAAAAGACATAAATATATATAAAATAATAAATAATGAAAGTTCTTAATATAACAGGTATTTACTTTTCAATAGCATCTCCTGAACAAGTTTTAGACTGGGCTTCTAGAGTCATATTAAATACTTTATATATAGGAGAAATAAGATCTCCTAGTACAATAGATTATAAAACAGGGTATCCTTTAGAAGGAGGGCTTTTTTGTATAAAAATATTTGGGCCTTTATTAAATTGGAAATGTATTTGTAATAAACATAAACTTGTTACAGTTAAACCCACTTTATGTTTAATTTGTGGTGCTGAAATAAATTCTATTGAAATTAGAAAATTTAGATTAGGTTGTATAAAACTAAAAACACCACTTTTTCATCCTTGGTATTTTAAATATGAGAATTCAATATTTAGATTACTATTAGATATTTCTAAAGAAGAATTTTTCAATTTAATTTATTATAAATATTATGATTTTTCTAATGTAAAACATTTTAAGAATTTTTATAAGAAAGTAGAGGCTACACTTACAAACCTTAAAGTAGAACTTTTAAGTTTAAAACAATTAGGATTTTTTAATTTATATGTAAAATATTATTTTAAAAATATAAATATAATACAATTGTTAAATATTGAAAGAGAAAAATTAATAAAAAAATCTTTAATGTTATTTAATAAAGAGTTAATTATAAAGAAAATTTATATATTAAATCAATTTTATAATAACAATATAAAATTATCCTGGATTATGTTGGATAATATACCAGTAGCTCCTACCAAAATGAGATCTATTGTAAAAACTTCAGATAATAATTTTATAATTTCTAAAATTAATGAAGTTTATCGTAGTTTAGTATTGCATAATAATAAAATTAAAACTTTTAAAAATTTAAAAGAAAAAATCCCTTTGGAATTTGAATTAATTGAAAAGTTACAAATGCAAAAAAATTTAGAATTCCTTTTTGAAACTGAATTAGATAAAAACCTTAATATTTCTATTACTAATATTTTATTAGGCAAATATGGCAGATTTAGATTCGATTTATTAGGGAAAAGATTAGATTATACAGGTCGCTCAGTTATAGTTTCAGGGCCAGACCTTAATTTTGCAAAAATAGGAATACCATTGATTTTAGCTTGTTCATTATATAGATCTATATTAAAAAGTTATTTAGAAAAGAATAAAACTTTAAAATTTATAATAAAAGATATTAGTTTAAATTATACTATATTAATAATAAGAAGGCTATTTATTAGGTTGTTTAAATATAATATTTTATTTATAAATAGAGCGCCTACTTTACATAGAATGAATATTCAAGCTTTTCAACCGTATTTAACAGAAGGTTTTTCTATTAAAGTATATCCTTTAGCTTGTAAAGGTTTTAATGCTGATTTTGACGGGGATCAAATGAGTATTTTATTATCTCTAACTAAAGCATCTAGATTAGAAGGTAAATATATAATATCTTCAGATAAAAATATAAAATCACCAGCTTCAGGTGATTTATTGTATAAAGTAAATCAAATGATGGTACTAGGTATTTTAGATGTTATTATAATATCTGTTAAATATAAATTTCATGATATAATGTTTTTTAATAATATAGAGGAACTTATTAATTTATATACTCAAAAATTGATAGAATTACAATCCTTAATCTGGTTTAAATTTTATTCTGCTTATTTTTTATGCACTACAATAGGCCGTATTTTTATTAATAATATATAAAAAGTTTTTATGAATACTTTTATAAAATTAAATTCAGGTTTTAATTTTGAAATTTTGGAACAACATTTTATTCAAATTTTTGCTATAAATAAAGTTAGTTCTTTTTTACATGAATTAATGTTTTTAGGTTTTCAATACTATTTTTTATATCCAGAAGTATTATCATTAGAATTATTTAAGGGTACATTTTATATAAAAAAGTTATTAAGATTAAAAACACTTACTAATACAAAAACACTATATAAAATAAATAAATTACATAATATAAAATATAAACCTTTTAATATTATGGATATTTTAAACTTTTTCAAAACGAATCTTGAACTTTTAAACCCTATATCAACTTCATTATATTTAATGGCCAAATCAGGCGCTAAATCTAACTTAAGTCAAGTAGAACAATTAGTTAGTATGAGAGGTTATATTTCAAATATAAGAAATATTCCTATAAAATTTCCTATAATGCATAGTTTTAATAAAGGCTTAAATATACTAGATTATATCATATCTTCATATGGAGTTAGAAAAGGTATTTTAGATACTGCTATAAATACTTCTGAATCAGGTTATTTAACTAGACGTATAGTAGAGTCTATTCAAGATATTATAACTAAAGAAATATATTGTGGTTCAGATAAATTAATATCTATTAAAAATTCACATGATATTTTTGGTAACATAAAACCTCCAAAATTTGAATTTATAAAATCTAAGTACATACACTATAATACTACAAATTTTAAAAATTCTTTTATAAATAAAGAGTCATATAAAATTTTAAATCCGAAAAATTTAAATGTTCTTATATATATAAGGACCCCCTTTACTTGTAATTCAGGAAGGACTTTTTGTAAGATTTGTATAGGTTTTAACTACAATAGTAAAGTAATCCCTAATTTAGGGTTGGGGATTTTAGCAGGTGAGTCAATTGGAGAGCCTAGTACACAATTAACTTTAAGAACTTTTCATACAGGGGGGAGTTTAAGTTCTAACATGATAATAACGAAATTACAAACACACAATTTTAAAGATTTTAGAATATTATTTTATAATAAAATATTAGATAAAAAATCTTTTTTAAAATTTAATCTAATTTCTATAAAAAAGAGGTTTAACTTTAATTTTAATTTAACTTGTAATAATTCAAAACTTTTATTAAGTAATTGTAAAAATAATAAGGAATTAATTAAATTTAAAAATATAGGTAATATAAAAGGCTTTTTAAGATTGAAGAAATCATTAATATTATTTCCTAGTTACTTTATATTAAAAAATCAACCTTTATATAAAATGATATCTAAAACAAGTTTTACATTGTTTAAGGTTTGTTTTTATAAAAACTTTTTTTATAATATTTGTTTTTTTTATTATTATTCCGTAATTAACTTTATTAAAAATAATAATAAACTTTGGAATTTAATACATGTAGATACTAATATATTATTTATAAACAAAACCCTAAAATTTGTACTAAATAATACTATATATATTAAAAGTCCTTTACATTATAAATTATATAACAACAAAATTAATAGTTTAATATTTAAATTAAATTAATGAAAATAATAAATAAATTTAAAATAAATAGTGCTTATAAATTTTACTTAGTAAGATATAAACGAATATATAATTTTATTATTAATTACAAATTAAAATATAATTTCCACAAAAATTTTAAATTTAAAAAAAGGATTTTACATGTTAAAAATGAAATAAATAAAAATCCAGTATATTTAGAAAAATTTAATATTAATAAAGTATTTTTAAATATACAATTAAATACTAAATATAAGAATATATTTATTCAAGAAAATTTATCGAATAAAAATTTAAGTATATCAAAACTAACCAGGTTAAAAACGGTTTTTATAAAACCATTTTCAAATGTTTATAATTTACATAATTACATTATTAAATTTCCTGTTAGTAATAATAAATTTTATAATTTAAAAACGTCTTTTTTTAGAGAATTGAATTTTCAGTTATATAAATTAATACTAAAAAATACGAATTACCTAAATTTTAGAAGTAATTTTATAAATAAATCTAAAACACAATACAAGTTAGGTTTAGATGTATTGGAATCTTTATTTGAAATGATTGAAAATATTACAGATATTTTTAGTATTAATTCTAATATAGGATGTATATTAGATTTTAAATATTATAATAATAATACAAATGTTTTAATAAAAATACCTATAATAAATATATTATATAATATTCAAGTGTTAAAGACGCAAAAATATATAAACTACAATATAGAAACTTTAATTACTAATACTAAATTAGTTTTTGGAGGTGATGTTTTAACCACTGGTAATATTGTTTTTCAGAATTTAATATATAAACAGTTTTTAAGTAATATTGAAAATACTAATTTATATACATCCGCTAAACTTTCTTTAAGTACAGGTTTTAATTTATTGTTAGAAACATTAATAACACAATTCGAATTTCAAGGAATATTTTTACCTTATATTTTATTTGAAATAATAACAACTAGAATGGCTTCTTATGTAAAAATTATAGATAATGGGTATACCTCTTTAATTATTAATGATGTTATATCTTTAGAAATAGTACAATTGGTAAATAAAAGTTTTTATATACATGGATTTTTAGGTAGCATATATACACCTATTTTAATAGGTGTATCAAATATAGTCTTAGGGAACAGTGGTCTTTTAGCTACTATTAGTTTTCAAGAAACTTTAAAAACTTTGTCTTCTTTAACTCTGAAAATGCAAATGGATTGGTTACTAGATTTAAAATCTAAAATTATAACTTCTGAATTACTTGAATCGGGCACTGGATGGTATAAACGTTTTATTAAAAATAATAGGTAACAATATATGAAAATTTTTCTATTAGATATTAAACAAATTATAAACAATTTAAATAAAGTTGAAATTGAATTATTAGATTTAGTAATTTTAGGTAAATGTTTATCTAAAGCTTTTTTGAAATTCTATAAAATTTCAAAAAAAAATCAGGCTATTTTATTTATTAATGAAAAAAAATTTCCTAATTTATACAAAGATACTATTAAAATTACTAAAAATCCTTTTATTAATGCAAAATGGAAATCAGGCCTTATTAGTAATTGGGGAATTTTAAAAAAAAATTTAATTTTATATAAATGGTTATTAAAATATATATATATTATTAAAAATAACAATATTAAATTGAAATTATATTATATAATAAAAATATATAGATGTTTTATAAAAATGCACCCTTTTTATAAAGGGTTAATTAATATAAAACATTTACCTCATTATATATTTTTATCAGATAGTAGTATTAATAACTCTATTATAAAGGAACTTTTAAAATCCAAAATTTCTATTATTAGTATTACTAGTAATACATATTTTTATAAACTAAGTACAATACCTATTTGGTATTGTTTTTATAATAAAAATCCTGAAATTATATTAAATTTAATTGTTTTAGCTTGTGTGCAGGGATTTAGGGATTTAAATAAAATATCTATTTAAATTTGGAAATTTAATATATATATTTTTTATTTTATTAAAAGCCAAACCATTTTCTAATACAAATTTGTTATAAGCTTTATAATTTTTTTTTATATTAATAAAAACTTTAGAATTAACTAATTGTTTGGTTTTGAATCTAGAATATAATTTCTTCCTTAATTTAAAAGAATTAAATCCAGATTTTAACTTGTTTTGTGATTTTATATTCATAAATATAAATTTTTAATTAAACTTATAAACGCAAGGAGAGAGTGGGATTCGAACCCACGGGAAACTTCCTTCTAATTTCAAATTAGATGTAATAGACCTGCTCTACCATCTCTCCTTTTAAACACCTAATTTAAAAATCTTAAAAATTAAACGTGTTAAACAGTCACTCATTAAAATTCCCTTTTTTATGTTTAAAATTAGGAATTTAAATTTGATAAAAAACACAAAAAGATTTATATTAATAAATCCTAATTTGTGCTTAAAAAAATTTATTTTTTTTGATGTATTAGATATTTTTATTTTGAAGTATAATTTGTTTGATTTTCGAGGTGTTTTTAATATTAAAACAGACATAAATTTATAAATTTAAAAATCTTTAAATTGCAAATAAAGAGATTTGAACTCTTATTTTCAAAATGGAAATTTGAAATATTAACCTTTATATTATATTTGCAAAACATTTTTAGGTAATATAACATATTTAAAAGTTTTATCTTTATCAGAAATTGTATATATAATAAAAATATGCTTTTTTAGTTTAAATTTAATTACAATATCAACTATAGGTGTAGCTATTAAATCATTTAAAATTCGATTCAGAGGTCTTGCCCCATATATAGGAGAAGAACTCAATTTACTTAAGAAAATTTTAACAGAAGTGTTTATAATTAAGGAAACAGGAAATTTTTGTTCTTTTAAATATTTTTGTAATTGTGTTAGAAATTTTTCTACTACTAAAATTAAAGTTAGTTCATTTAAAGGTTGAAATATTAAAATATCATCTAATCTATTTAAAAATTCAGGTTTGAAATAATTAGAAATACTTTTTTGAACTTTTAATTCATTTAAATTATAATATCTAACATGATTTTTATAATATATATCATATTCTTTTTCTTCTTTAGGACAACCTAAATTACTAGTGAATATAATAATAGAATTATTAAATCTAGTGATATTACCTGTTGAATCAGTTAGATGTCCTTCGTCTAAAATTTGTAACATTATATTACTTATATCTAAATGTGCTTTTTCTATCTCATCAAACAAAACTAAACTATAAGGTTGTGTTTCTAAAGCTTTTGTTAAAAGACCTTTTTCTCCATAACCAATATAACCAGGAGGAGAGCCTATTAATTTTGAAACTGAATGTTTTTCCATAAATTCACTCATATCAAATCTTATTAGTTCTGTTTTAGATCCAAATAAAATTGAAGCTAAAGCTTTAGCTAATTCAGTTTTACCTGTACCACTAGGACCACATAATAACCAACTCCCTAACGGTTTTTTAGGATCTTTTAAACCTAATAAAGCACGTTGCAAAGATTTTGTTATTTTTCTTAAAATAGTATCTTGCCCGAATACAAATGTTTTTAATAAAGTTTCTAAATCCTTTAATTTTTCTTCATTATATATTTTATTAGTTAAAATTTCAAAAGGTATTTTCGTCAAAATTGAAATAGCAAATTTTAAATTATTAGTAGATAATTTATTTAAAGATAAATTAGTACTACATGCTGTATCTAAAACTTCAATACCTTTTATAGGGAAAACTTTATTTTTTAAATATTTACAAGCTACTTTTATGGTGTTTATAATAATTGTAGTACTTATTTTTATTTTATAAAATTTATGTAATTCTATACTTTTAAATTTTAAAATTTTTAATAGATCTGTATTTGTAGGCTCTTTGATATTTAATTCTTCAAAGTATTTTATATAAATAGGATTATTTGTTATAAATTTATGATAATTTATATTGGATAAAGTACCTATAATTTTAAGTTTTTTTTGTATTATTAAAGGGAATATTATAGTAATTATATTAAAACTTTCTCCAGAACTTGTTGTATATATATTTTCTAACGTATTAAGTACTAAAATTATATTATTTAAATATAACCAAGTCATTAAGTGTATTTTAATTTCTACAAAAAAACCTTTAGTTATAAAAGATTTTAATTTAAAAGCATCAAAATAATAAAAAGTTATTAAATTTTTATTAAAATAATTCTTATTAAAGTAAAAATAAAAGAAAACTCCTCTTATTATAGAAAACTTACCTATACCGGAATCTCCTAATAATAAGGGATTATATTTAGAAGTTTTGTTTAAAATGTTTAAAATAGAACTAATCTCTACTGTACGTCCTATAGTAATATTTTTAAAAGTATATTTATTTGAAAAATTCTTTATAATAAGTTTCGGATTTTTATTGAAATGAGTTAATAAAAATAAATTAGATACTTGTAAATTTTTAATAATTAATTTATGTATTAATTTGTTTTCTGTTATTAATATACTTATAATATCTAAAGTAGTTATAGAATTAGTATAATATAAAAGTTGTAAACAATTTTGTAAAACTTCTAAAGATAACAATTTTAAATTAAATCCTATTTTATTTACTAAATAAATTTTATATTTTAAATCTGGTAAATTACGTTGTATAATAAAATTAACTAAATTATTATTTTTAATAATATTATTTAATATATCTAAAGAAGTAACAAAAGTATTCTTAGTAGATTTAACAGCTTTAGTAAAAACAGTTAATGTTTCCAAAGTAAACATATGATTTATCATAAACAAAAGACTTTTTGTATTTTAAATACAAAGGTTATATAACTAATTTACTAATATATTAATAAACAAACAATTAAATTTCTGAAATAAGCAACATTATTAAAACTGTATTCAAAAATAAAATTATATAACTAAGATACATTATTAAAGTCATTTTTTCTATTTTATTATTCAATTTATTGGCATAATAACACGTTTTAAAAGAATTGAACTTTTAATGTAGATTTTGGAAATCTATGTTTAACCTTTAAACTAAAAACGCTATGATTAAAGCGAATTGAACGCTTATTATAACTTTGGCATAGTTATATTTTACCTTTAAATTATAATCACTTCAATCTGGAAAAGAAAGAGTCGAACTTTCAATTAACGAAATCAAAATCCGTCACTTTACCGAAAAGATTTTTTCCAATAATATAAAGTTAATATAGCTCAGCGGTAGAGCAGAGGATTGAAGGTCCTTGTGTCACCAGTTCAATTCTGGTTTTTAACAGATTTTATTTTTTAAAAGCTTGTTTAATTTATATGTTTTATTTAGGAATAATTTTTCTCTAAATTTTTCTTTTATATAATAAGGTAATTTACCTAAAACTTTTTGAACCCAAATTTTAGAATGAGTTTTCACAACATTAAACTTTAAATTTATATTTAAAGAATCTTTTATAACACGTTTTAAATTTTCCATAAAATTTAATTATTTAATTAAATTAGAAATAACACCTGCTCCTATAGTATTGCCTCCTTCTCTTATAACAAAACGTAACCCCTTTTCTAAAGGCATTTTATATATTAAAGAAATTTCCAATTTAGGAGTATCCCCTGGAATTACTAAACAATTATGTTTATCAGCTATAGAATTTATTTTCAATATAGTTCCTGTAACATCCGCAGTTCTAATATAAAATTGAGGTTTATAACCTATCATAAAAGGTTTTTTCCTACCGCCCTCTTCAAATTTTAAAATATAAACATCAGCTTCAAACGTTTCACATAATAAAATAGAATTAGGTTTCGCTAAAACCATACCTCGTTCTATTTCGGACTTTTCTAAACCCCTTAATAAAATACCTACATTATCTCCAGCTAATCCTTTTTCCAATGTTTTTTGGAAAGTTTCTAAACTTGTTACGGTAACAGATTTTTTTATCCCATAACCTACTAATTCTAAATTATCTAATGGATAAACAGTCCCTCTTTCAATTTTACCAGTGGCTACAGTACCTCTGCCTGTAATAGAAAAAGTATCTTCAATAGCCATTAAAAATTCTTTATCTTCAGTTCTATTAGGTAGTGGTATTTTAGTATCTAAAGCTTCAATTAAATCTAATATACAGTCTATCCATTTATTAGTACCTTTAACTACTTTTGTTATTTTACTTAATTCTTCTAAAGCTTTTGTAGCTGAACCTATAATACAAGGTGTAACTTTTTCATCACTAGGTAATCCGTAATTTTCAAGTAATTCCCTAACTTCTAGTTCCAGTATATTAAGTAATTCAGAGTCCTCTAATAGATCTATTTTATTAATAAATATTATAAAATTAGGTACTCCTATTTGTTTAGCTAATAAAATATGTTCTCTTGTTTGGGGCATAGGGCCATCTGTAGCTGAAACTACTAAAATAGCACTGTCCATTTGAGCAGCTCCTGTAATCATATTTTTTATATAATCTACATGTCCTGGACAATCTATATGTGCATAGTGTCTTTTATTTGTTTGATATTCTACATGAGCAGTTTGAATAGTAATTCCTCTAATAATTTCTTCAGGGGCAGAGTCTATTTCGCTATAACTTTTAGCTTTTGTATCCCCCAATTTAGCCAAAACCATAGTTAAAGCAGAAGTTAAAGTAGTTTTTCCATGATCTACATGCCCTATAGTACCTACATTAATGTGAGGTTTTTTTCTAATAAATTTATTCATCTATAATTTTAAATTTTTATAAATTCAACGCTTGAATTTATATCCTAAAGCTTTTATAATATTAAGATTTTAACTGTTTTAAATATTCTATATGTTTTAATGTTAAATTGCTTTG
Organism: Taenaris catops; assembly: GCA_009936525.2. Taxonomy (NCBI): domain Eukaryota; kingdom Metazoa; phylum Arthropoda; class Insecta; order Lepidoptera; family Nymphalidae; genus Taenaris; species Taenaris catops. The sequence goes on from WURW02095952.1 coordinate 10,530, forward strand.
CTTATTATAAATATTATATATTTCTTTAGAAAATTTAATGAAAAATATTTCTTTAAAATTAAATTTAATATGATTTATTATTAAATCAATAGCATTACTTAATGATTTATATAAAACTACACCTTTTAATATTTGTATATGTTTGTGTTTCATTTTCTTATTTGTTAAAATTACAGGTTGCATTATTAGAACTAATGCATTTTCTATAAATTTTAAAGGGTCAGTATACTTATTAATAATATATAAATTTTTAATTATTAAATTTAAATTATTATAACCTGAATTCTGATTATTATTGAAAGAAAGCTTACCCCTTAATATTTTAAAAATTAAATATTCAGCTTTTTTTTCTATAAAATTTAAATTCATAATTTTAGTTTAGATAAATTTTTTGGGTTTTTTGTACCATATTTAGATCTGCTAGTTTTCCTGGTTAAAACAGCTATAGCATCTCTATTTCCTCTAATAATTTTATAATTAACTCCTGGTAAATCACGTACTCTACCTCCCTTTATTAAAACAAAATTATGTTCTTGTAAAAAATGAGATTCACCTGGTATATATGCTATTATAGTTTTATTATTACTTAATTTTACTTTAGCAATTTTCCTAATTGCAGAGTTTGGTTTTTTAGGGGTTGTTGTATATATTTTTTGACAAATACCTTTTTTTTGGGGGTTTCTATTTAAAGCTGCTTTTCTACTAAAGGATTTAGACTTTTTTCTAGATTTCTTTAATAGTTGATTAATAGTAAGCATATTTTATAATATAATTATAATTCAAAATATTTTGGATATTTATTTCTATAAGATTTAGGTAACATTTTAGAAAAACTTTTTAGAATAAGTGAAGTTTGCTTAAATATTACATACTGCTTTAAAGGTATTTCTTTTACATTTTTGTTAGATCTAAATTTTATTTTTGTTTTACAAAATTTCCTAGGTATTTTAGGTGTAATTTTAAGTTTATTTAGTTTTATATTAATACAAGATTTAATTAAAGGATTTAATTTAGTTAAAACTTTACCTATTCTCAAAAGAGGATTTTTTAAATTTATTAATTTTAACGGTATGTTTTTGTAAGATTTTTTCATTTAATAGTAATTTTGTATTCTTTTTTTTCTTATTCCCATTATAAGGATACGTAGTGCTTTCTATAATAGTATTTATAATTATATTATTTTTAGAAAGTTTAGAAATTATTAAAGTTTTAAGGACACTAATTCCTTTAAATTTAAGGTTAATTATTTTAATATTTCTTACTTTAATAAATTTAATTATTTTATCTAATATAATACTACAAGCAAAAGGAGTTGTTTTTTGTGTATTTTTAAAACCACATTTACCGGCACTTAATGTAGTTAATATTTCATTATTTATATTAATTATAGAAGCTATAATATTATTTTTTTTAAAAAAAATATATACTATATATATTTTCATTTTTGCTTTAATTTATGTTTTTTTGAACTATTACAATAAATATATAAATATTTACCTCGTTTAACTTTAAAACAACCTTTACATCTTTTATATATAGAAGTTTTTATTTTCATATTTAATTTGTTATATTTTTAAAATATGTTATATAATTTAGAAATATTAATATTTTTAATACGTTTAACAGTTAAGTTTGTAACTCCTATTGATTCTAATATAAATTTATACAGGTTATTAGATTTAATATTTTTGTTGAAAGTATTATTAGATTTGCATATAAAATCACATTTAACATTTAAAGCATATAAAATACCCTTATTATCTAAAGGAATGTAATGTATATTAGAAAAAGTTTTATAATAAGAATTTTCAATAGCTTCCAATAAAAAACAATTTTT
>WURW02096777.1:0-12306 GCA_009936525.2 Taenaris catops
TCAAGACCGCAGTGCATGGAAATCCATAGAGGAGGCCTATGTGCAGCAGTGGACGTCCATCGGTTGAAAAGAAGAAAGAAGAAGAAGAATTGTAAATATCAATTAAGCATATGATTTTTTTGTATTAAAACCCAGAGGTGCCGACACGGGTTCGAGCCCGCGATCTTATGTTTAAGTCCGAAGTTCTGAAACCTCTAGGCCATGAGAGCTATAAAATTATATAAAAAACGTTATGTTCTATAATAGATATTTACAATTCAGCACGTGCTCCTCGGTGAAAACATGGCGAGGAAACCTACACATTTCGGGAAAAATTCTGGGATGTGTATAGCGAACCAATCTCCAGTTGGCAAGAATTGACTGGTCTCAGCCATATAGCCTTCTCTCCTACGAGAAAGGAGGCATGTTCCCAATTATGGGGCGGCTTTATCAATAACTTATTATTAGTATAAACTTCCGCGAATCGTAACAATTACTAGGAAATGGAAACTGTGACGTAGTTACAGATTAGGACCGTCACGAAATAGACATCGCTTGCTGTCCGGCTTTGTCGGTAAGGAGGTAATAAGCAACGGCTGAAAGCTATCATGACCGGGACTTTCTTTCAACAAATTGACCTAGTTGGGAATCATTTCTGGGACCCTATATTAATAAATATCACTAGTTTAGGGAACATTTCAAATTTGAACAATTAAATGTACATATGATAATGTTAGGTACGAGCTAAATATTTAACTCAACTTCGCAAAGTTGATTATATTATACATTTCACCGAGCGTGTTGGATTCTAGTCCGAAGTTCCCATGGGATTTGCTTCTGGTAAATGTTTTCATTCGTAGCCACAATTAGTTGCGCGCTTTATTAGTGTTTGTCGAAGCAATACATTTATTTACATTGTATCGTCTTTCTTTTTTATCCTATAATAAAATTTTGATAACAAAAAGCTTACTCCCACTCAGTTATTTTATTTTATTTTATTTATTTGGGAAACATACATCACTCTATAATACATGTGTTAGAAATACAATTTAGTTGAATCATAGGTCAAAAAAGTTTCCACCGATATGTAACTCATTAAGAAGTGAACTAGCAAGGATATAATATTAACACATAGTAAACGATAAAGGCATATAAAAATACGAAGTTATTTAAGGGTAATATTACTATCTTAAAAGGGATATAAAATTGTATGACGCTCTTTCCGGTATGCGACCGAGTGGAATGCGTAAGTGCATTTTACGATTGTCCTAAATAAAAAAAACACCTAATCCAGACCTCTACAAGCGAAGTACGATAGGCTTGACGTCAAAGGCTTTACTTCCGCCAAAAAAATTTATTTGGAAACAATTGTTAAGTATCCGACTGAATGAACATTCCGAACCTACGGACCGTATATCCTTTATTTAGTGTATCTATATGAAGGTTCCAAATGGTCTGATATGATAAAAATGGGTTCACACTAACCCGGAAACATTTATCAAATAGGTACCGTAATGATTTTGCCAATAGAATTGTCACTTATTGCAATTAAATCCAATCCATCCAATCCGCTGTTCTAATGCGAGTTGGTAGGCTACAGGGATCCCAATTTTTCCCTGCGATTTGGAGGTTTCCGTACGATCTTTTCCTTCATATTCATTCATTCATTGAAGATCTCAAATATTCTTGGTAAAGACCGATGTGCACAAACCGCTCAGAATGTACACACACACACACACAACAGTAATACCCTAATTCAACTTAGTAAAGTCGTTTTGACACTGTCTCAACTGTTAATCGAAAATTGGGGCCTGGTTTTTGCTCTAACTGTACTAGAAGAGAGTTCAACGTTATATGTTAATAAAATTTGCTAATAATACTCGATAAGACTAACTTCAGCTGTTATATATTGACTGACTTTGAATTTTTGCCATTTTATTCTCGCCTGGTTACATTTGAGACAAGGAATGTTACTAAATCTCTTCATAACTGGGTTATGGAATTAAAATTAAATTAAATCTCTTCATAACTGGGTTATGGAATTAAAATTAAATTAAATCTCTTCATAACTGGGTTATGGTTATGGAATTCATAACTGGGTTATGTAAAAAGGAGGGATAAAGAAAGGAGAGGATATTTATATGCACTTAACTTCTACACGGCTGTATAAATAAAATTGGATATTTATATATTTCCCAATAACATCGGCACATTTGAACGTTTACAGGTTATGACGTAATAAAGAACGCTATCAAAATCAACTTTTCCGCATTGATATGTATATGACCAAAAATATTTTTCATGCAAAAAATTCATTGCAACACTTGTACTTCCGCATACTAGACGCCGCGTTCGTATAAATAGACACACGTTTAAATTTATATTTTAATCATGCATTCATGCGCACGCGCATTTTATAGAATACTTATTTTTTTATGCATAAATATATTTAGTTTAGAGTTCAAATATGACTGCTTCAAAGTGACATAGCATTACGTCAAACGGGTCGGCCTTGTATTTTTTCTTTGTTCCAACTCTCACAACCATACTATTATTTTTTTCTTAAGTCGAATTACTAAATTTAATTTAATAAAATGTCAGGTACTTCCTACTTTGGTTTTACAGCAATAGTATATATGTATATGTGAAATATTAATATTTGTCGTTTACATGTGTAAAGTACTAAGGTAATTAAATTAAATTGATTTAAGCTCCCGCGGAAAAATATTTATATATTTGTGACTAACTTGCATATCTAAGGCTATTTTTTGAAGGAAAACGCTGTAAAACATCAATTAGATATCTCGTTAGAAATTACAAAAAAATGTCTCAATTTTATAGCCCTATTCATCTATTAAAGGAAGTGTGTATCCAACGATGGTTAATGGGCTGCGGATTACGTATAATTGATTAATCACATTAATTAATATTAAGGAAATATTACTTGACAGATTTAGATTTTTAACATGTACAAATGTATCTTAGTGTCACTGACTCGAACGTGGCGCTTCATTTTATTTCACTGTTCAGTAAGGAAGTAAGAGAATGAATAGTATGAATCGCTATATAATATATTCGATCTCATTCTCTTAAAAGATTAAGGAGATATTACTTGACATATTTAGATTTTTAACATGTACAAATGTATCTTAGTGTCACTGACTCGAACGTGGCGCTTCATTTTATTTCACTGTTCAGTAAGGAAATATGAGAATGAATAGTATGAATCGCTATATAATATATTCGATCTCATTCTCTTAAAAGCTTTCTCCTATATATCCCGATATCGTTCTATTATTAGTGTCCCCTTTTCGTTTCATCGAGTTTGATTTTTTTTATTGTTGACAGATTAACGCTTGACTACAATCACACCGGATGTTAAGTGATGATGTTAATCTAAGGTGAAGACGCGTTAATCTGGAGGAGCTAAGGCAAGAGTACTTTATTATAGTACATCTTTATGTACACCTGTCCCCAACCCCTCCGGATTAGGGTGACTCTGACTACTGGTTGTAGTTAAGAATTTTTTTAGACTATTAGATTTTGTATTTTGTTATTATAATTGTTACATTTTACTCTTTAAACTTATAATGACGATATGTTCTGGTATAGATTTTTTTTTAATTCTACGATGCCTATTGCAGGAGTTGCGGTCGAAGATCTCCATCATTCCACAGGAACCCGTGCTCTTTTCCGCAAGTTTGCGATACAATTTGGATCCGTTTGACAAATATACAGACTCCGATATATGGAATGCATTAGAACAGGTATATTATTATTAATAATAATAAAATCTTTATTTCGTTAAAGAAAACATACAGTATTATATTTAATAGTCTCATTGGACCCCAAACTAGGATAACCCTGAAAATATTCTGATTGTTATACGTATATTAATAAAATAATTACTTTTAATTCGTAACACGAGGTCCCGAGTAGGATTTTGGTGCGATTTAGTTAGGATACCAACTTTTCTAAGTTCACTCAGATTTGGGCATGTACCATATATTCTTCTATTCCTAGTGGTAGGCCTCCACTGAAAACCAGCGATGCAGTCGACTGGTATAAGGCTGAGTGGAGGACCATTGTTTGGTCACAGTAATCTTTATCTGTTTTTATTTTCTATGTGTTGTATTTGAGTCTGTATTTTATTAGTTTTTTTTTCTTTACTGTGATCAAATAAAAATATTTTCTCTCTTTGGTAGAATTTGACCGCGGTTATTTAACAGTAACAGCACGTATAATAGCAACATATTGGCTTCATTTTGATGGTGCACGTAATTCAGTAGATATAGATACTTGTATGAAATAGAGAAATACGATGCAGTGCTTTAAATTCCATACATAATTATAATGTCTGGGTCAAATGATAACAGGTCATTGTTAATGCAACTGCTACGGCAATGCTGATAATAAAACGCTCCAGACAGCCGTTTAATTTTTCTTGAATTTGTAGGCAGCCCCTTATGTTACAGTGTTAAGTCTCGTATTAACTGTATTAAATACAAGATGTAAGTCTGCCGCGACAACATAGATAAGTTATATCCTATTGACTGGAAGGTGTATTTTCGTTATTTAAATAAGATCAGCTACATGTGTGTACTTTATTACCTACAGATATTTAATTAAAAACGGAATTACCGTCTGTCATTCTTAAGCGGATTATTCTATTTTCGTAGCTAATTATCTAGTGCATGATAATTACCTTAGTACGTATAGGGAAACTTTTTTGTAATGATAGCGTTTGCGCAATTCGAACACTTCAAAACTTGTACAGTTGACAAGGCATAAACATAATCAAATATTTTAATTTATAATATTAACCTAAGCATGGTTTTACTGTGCAGGTTCTAAAATTTTTTACCTTTTGTGCTAAATCGTTATTTACAACTTATCACGAGTTCTTCCACAAAGGAAAATGTCGTGAAGAAACCCGCATATCTCCGGAGAGTTTTGGGATATGTAGAGGAACTATACTGCAACAGTAGGTTAGACAGGTGGTAGGCAGGCAGCCTATCTGCTCCAAATTGTAGCAGTGTGTTTGGTCTATACTAGTATCGTCGAAATAGAACTCTGTGCCCAACAACGGATCTTTTAGTCACATATTTTTTTACTTTTAATCAACTTATCGCTTGTACTTTATTAAAATTGTATTTGAGTAAACCTTTCAAATATAACATTTATATGCTTCAACGACATTTGTCTACTTAGTGTGTGATGTGCAACTGCCATTTTTCAGCGCGTGATTCATTCGTTTTTCTTAGTTTAAGATTATTTGGTGGTTTGAATGGATACGATGCGCTTTATCAATTGCATTTATAAACAATGTTCAGATGTTCAGTGACAGACACGCTAAATTCTTATTATCAAATTTACTAACAAGTTACAAAATGTTATGAATCACTAAATTATACGTCGTGTACGTGTTAATTACAAGGCGCGATGGCCTAGCGGTTTGAGCACGTCGGTCTTTAACAGAAGGTCGCGGGTTCAAACCGGGTCGGCACCTCTGAGTTTTAATATAAAAATTCATGTGCCTAATTGATATTTACGATTAATCACGTGCTTTTCGGTGAAGGAAAGCACCGTGAGGAAACCTGTATGATATTGTACCAGTTTGAACACTCCAGAACCGGAAGAGATGAGAAATTACAAGAAAATAAACGCACACCTTATTAAAATTGTAACCAAGTCCTTGTAAACAAAATATCGCATATTTATTAATAGCCAGTAGTTTGCTATAACGTATATTAAATGCATTGTGTTGTGTTATTAACATCTACAAAAGTGAAATAAAATTTAAAAAACCTGTGGTATGTGGAAGACTGTACCCAGAAAAGGGCAGTAATCTTTCTTGAACAAAAGCCGTCCGAAATACATGGCAATTCTCGGGCTCGTGTTTCAATGAGACGATTTTATTTGTTTTTTTTAATTACCTACTTTTAATTTTTTCATCGCATCATACATAGAAATAAGCGTGAGTCATTTGTAATTTTTATTTTAAGTACGATAACCGGTTTGCAGTTTTCACACGGGTTACAAGAACGCATGTTATCAGTATGGGCGTGTTTGAACAGGTGGAGCTCAAACAAAGTGTGACTTCACTGTCCTCGGGCGTGGAGGCAGGCGGCGCCAACTTCAGTGCGGGCCAGCGACAACTCCTTTGTTTAGCGCGCGCTGCACTCGCCCACAATCGACTACTCGTACTAGACGAGGCTACCGCCAATGTTGACCCTAAGTACGTTCCTTCTATAATGTATGTATGTAATAGCACAATAATACTTTCACTGCGACGCCCGTGCCATGTACGAGTTATACAAAGTTTATAACTAAATCAGATCCCTTATAGCATTATATAATATACAGTTTTTTTTCGGTTACATTGGAGGTGACATATACTCGTATAAAGCGATAAACGTTCTTATTTTTTTTTTGTTCACAGCATAGCGCTTGCCGTGATGGCCTAGCGGTTTGAGCACGTCGGTCTTTTTTATAAGGAAATTCTAAGGAAATTTCAGACATTATTTACTTAACTACTGCTTCTCGTCTGTAGTCAAGTCTAAGATGAAGTCGCGCTAACCTGGAAGTTAAATCTAAGGCATACCTTTCAGTGAATATGCGTCGTATCGGATCACTAAATAGTTTAACGGCAAGGCTTTATCGGTAAGTGATAATTATTATTTTAAACCTGTCATAAGAAAACATACATATATCCAGACCTAAATCAATTTAGGGAAGTTCGTTTCCCAAATTGACTGAACCGGGAATCGAATCCCGATACGGACGCTGGCAACGCTAAATAAGAGTACTTAGTAAGAAAATGCAAAAAACACACCTCTATGGTTTGATAAATATTCTGGCATAAATGTTGTATCGCTATCATCTGATGGCTAGCAGTAGGTCTTTGTTGACAATTTTGGATATAAAATCTGGCCAGCCAGTCTAAGCTTTCTATAATAAGTTGCGTGCCAAATTGATATTTATAAGTTATATCACGCTAGTGCCGAAATAAAACTAAACCCTTTATTTTATATAGTATATAGACAACGTTATGACTTTAAAAATGTCTTTGAAATTCATTTTTATTGTAGAATATGTATGCCTGTATCTCCGAAAAAATCAATGTGAGAATGTTTAACGTTTCAATCTGTGTTGGAGCAGTGTCATACGTCTAAACATAATACATCTCATCAATGAGAGACCCCTAATGAATTATTTCCGTTTTGGCTACTTACGAAAGTACTGTATTAGCCAGCGAAATAAAAATAAATTTATTTTATAAGGAATATAGGTAGAACATATAAATAAATAAATAAGAAATTATTAACTAACGTAGCAATAAGTAATGTTACTTGTAACAAATGAATATTATTATTATTATATAATTTAGATAACAGTAATTGTACACAGATATATTAAAATATTTTTTTATAAATTGTATATTTTAAATAATAATAAATGTTTTATTTTTTTTACACCTAGCTTATGGGCATTATGTTAATTTTGTAGCAATACAAAATTTATAAGACTATCGTAATTTACATTAACAATTAACAAATTGTTATTGTAGTGATAGTTTTAATTTTTACGCTATATTTAGTTATAGAAACGTCGTAACGTTGCAAGCTTAATGATGTTACTTATAAAGCTTAAGTATTTTTTTTTACAATTTACACTAGGAGTTCAATCACAGTTGGCTAATTTCGATTATTTGGTTAATTTATTGTTAAGTTTAATGGCGTTGATGCTCTTTTTGGCCGGATATAAATGTAATACTAAAACTGTTTTTGTTTTATTGTACATTGAAAACACGTTTTTATTTAAAAGCCATTATAAACTTTTGCTTTCAATACAAAACCAACAGCTATGTTGCATTACAAAATAAATAATTATACATGTATACTTCACATACATCTATGGTGTTAAATTAAAAATATATAGATGGTCAACTACAGATTTGAAGAATAATTGATCTGTGGAAGGTATCAATAAAAGTAAAAAAAACTAGTTTCCGCTATGGATGAGTGGTAATACAAAAGACTGTTAAGCGTTTTCGTATTCATAACAATCACCAACTACAAATGGTTTTTGTAACACAATAGAGATATCATTCTTTTCAGAATTATACAAAGTCAAATGATTTCCTTTTATAAAAAATGAAGACAATAGAAGATTTAGAGAAAGACATAAAATGTGTGGATAAAGAGCTTAACAAAGTAGATGCAGAGTTATCAAAGTGGAGAAATATACAGCGTCAATTACACGAAAAAAAATTATCCTTAAAAAAATCTATAAACAAATTAAAATCAGAGTCATTAGCCAGTGTAGATTGGGGAGGTAATACTTATGCATGGTCAGGAGATGTGAAAAGGATCTTAATGGATGTTTTTAAAATAGATTCGTTCCGACCAAAGCAATTGAGTGCTATTAATTCAACATTATCAGGTCAACATGCCTTGGTTGTAATGCCAACAGGTGCTGGTAAGAGTCTGTGTTATCAGCTTTCGGCGCTAGTCAAACCAGGTATCACCATTGTTATATCTCCCCTAATATCATTAATGGAAGACCAGGTAAGGTCACTCACCAATAAAAACATTTGTGCGATGCTTATGACAAGTACTAGTGCAAAAGAAGAGGAGGACGTACACACGACGACCAGACCGGAGCCAATTTAGAAAAGTCCGTTTTTGTAAAGCGATCCAGTCGGGACTAGAACCCGGGACCTCAATTTTGCGGCTGGTGTTTCACACCGTTGAGCCAGAGAGGTCATCAATCTAAACCTAAACCAAAACCTCTAAATACAGTATTAGAACAATTAAATTATATTATTAATTCGATTACGCACTTTATAAATGGTTGATTGTAAAATAATTTTCAATTTTTTAGTAACAACACTTTAATGACTCTATAGTTTGAGAGGTGTCAAAGATATATATTTATTATATATATAGGTATTTGCGATTGACCCAAAGTGCATTCTTGTATACACTTGAATTAAAGAAGTGGCTAAAATACCTTTAGTAAACTAGGGTCTACCGGATTGCACACATCGTGATAATGTATAATCAGTTAATGCGCGTGTACGTTTGTAATGATACCCATGTGCGGCTTAAGGCGTTTTGCAAGTAGAGGAGGTTGGGCCAAATTAAAGTATATGGACGTAATAAATGGATGGATGGAAACGGGTAGAGTTGTAGAGAGCGCATTGTTACGAGTGTGTATTGTGTGAATTTGGCAACCTCCTTGGCGCAAATGTCATCAGCCGCAAATGACGTACCGGGTTCTATTATTGGCTGGATCACTTTAGAGAACGAACTTTTCAAAATTGGTACATGTCCGGTGGTGGAATGCCCTCTGATGTAAGACCTAGTCGGTTCAATGTTTGAAACCGTTGTAACGCCGACTTTGCGATGCTTAAGAATTCCCGCGTGCCTATAAGCAAACATTACTGAGGCGGTACTCATTAAAAACAATAACCGGCCTACTAATGAATGAATGAATGGATAAAGTTTAATTTGGCATTTGGTCTACACTCAGCGTTGAATACTGTATCTGCAAAAATATACAATGCTGACTTTCCGTGAAGCCAAGTGATTTAGCGTTCCGGTACGGTATTATGTGGAAGTCACTTAGCGGAAGTGTGTGCTATGAAGTACTCTGACCCTCACTGGGGTCGGTGATCGGCGCCGATTTCCCGGAATGCTTGGCAGCGAGACACCAGAAATATAAGGATCTCAGGTAGTCCGTTCTAAATGTAATTATGTTCCTATAAATGTCAAGACCCTGAGACCATGTGTTAAGAATTAATTTACTAAAAATGTTGTTAAGCAAATTCGATATCTTAAGAATTCGGGTTCGTTACACGAACATTTAAAGCGTTCTACAAACTTGCTCTATGTTAAAAAAGGTGCTAATTTACAAAACGAACTTATCGAAACTTTTACTTATTTAAGATAATGCCGTGCCGGCAAACGATTTATTTTTTTAGTATAAATCACTTAGTAGTATGGCAGTATGCTATAAAATACTCCTGCCATATTCTTAACCTTTTCAGTATATAACGACTACATGCTCATTTAACATCGAGTAAGTCTGTTAAATGACCAGCCTACTAGCCCTAACACGCTGTTCCAACCGAGAATAGGATAGAATAAAGATATATTTTACATTAAAAAAACTAATTCGATACGTTACGTAAGTCTAGTTATAATTAATTTATTAATTTGAGTTTTAACAAAACTCGGAGGTCTCAGATAAAGTCACTCTTTGATAAATGAATACACTCTTTAAATGATGTGATATAAAGGTTCATATTTGATTATGAGGCTGAATTCTTTAACTATGATTGCTATGGAGTGTAGGTGGTGGGATGGACTGCGGGACATTCCAATTCTGTGAGCGACGCTACCATAATTAGCCCTACATGTGATTGCGGGATGCGCAACATATGTAGATACGGACGGATAGATGCGGAATGTTCTATAGGCAACAAACCGCGGGGTATTGCCCTACATATGCGAATCGTGTGTAAGAGATGAATGTGAAGTGTTGGTCTCGCGTAAGAGTAGGACAATGATTTCGTTCGTCCGTGAAATTGTATTGTAGCTTTGTTCAAATAATGATGAATGTGTCGGGGCCCTGCAAGAGTGATGAATGTATGCAATAGGCACTATTGTTTGTATTGTTGTAACTATTGAAGAAATATAAAACACAAAACACATTCAAAAGTTTTTAATATAAGAAAGTACAGTAAATTTTCAAATATGCAATACAAAAAAAACGTACACAAACCCTGACACTTGAAACATACATGAAAAGAATTGTTACGTAGAATATTTAAAGCAAATTAATTAATGATAATAGAATTGGGTAAGGCACTATGTTTAAAAAAACCAAACCCGAAAATGTCAATATATATGTTGATTTTTAAACTGACAAAACAATATTAACTGCGTTAAAGATTAGAACTAAACATACCTGCTTTTTATTGATACTTATTTGACGCCCGTACTGTATTTTTATAACCTCGGTTCATATTTTACGCGACTATTTATATAAGACTTTAATTACCATATACTAGTTTTACAAAATTTGATAATATTCAATTGGAGATCAACAATTTGAACTTAAGATCATAAAGCTCGCACTCCAGACATTTGAAATTCTAAGTCATAATTTCCCCAAACAATCGATCTCAAGAGCAGTTGACTTCCAGATAAAATTCGGCTATTGAACAAATCAACATTATTTGGACGCTTTTTACGTATACTATTAATAATCTCGAGTGAATCCATTACCTGAATTACTTTTAAATATGTAAAATCCAAGAGAAAAAATCATTTCAGGCTTTGTATGATTGAGAAGTAAGGAAAAGGGACACTTAATTCACTTTGAAGACTTATAGTATCATATATAGAACTTTATAGTGGATATGAAACTTTCATGGCACATTTTCGCAATACTATTATTAATAAACGGAAAGTAAACAAATTGCTGATAAGGGCACTGAAAGGTAAGATTAATAGTAACTTTAATATATTTTCAATACAGGCGCCAAATTCCATACAATGTACACAATTCTGCCTACGTAATGCGATTATTATTAATAATTCTCAATAGTAATTAAAATCACTCCATATAAAAATAAAAATAAAAAACGGAACGCAATCTTTTGTACAATGAACCGCTATAAATCCCGAGCAATTAAATCAATTATGAAATATATGCAAGAATTAATGTGTTTGAAAACTAAATTCAGATTTCTAAACAACAACTGAAGCACGAACACTTATTAATAAACATTTAAACACGTCGCCTCTGGAGCGTAGTACATTTAATGACAAATTTAAATGATACACATGCAATTATTAATAATAAGAAACACTCATAATAATAATTAATCAGAGTTAGATATGCTTTAATCTGGACCAGTTCCTTTAGGCTCAGTGTTGCCATTAATAATATATTGAGCTTTACTTATTAAGGTTCGTTCTCAATTCGGTTAGAAAAAGGTGAGAGTAAAATGGACGATGTTACCATATCTAATAACACTTCAATAGAATATATTTATTTAATCTGTAGGTTTTCATATACATTTTTTTTTATTTTATCATTTACCTATGATTTATTAGATATTTTACAAAAAGTTGTCGATTCAATTTTGATAATTTGAGTGTTCATAATCCATATTTTGTTATTGACAACTCATTACACACCCAGGTCACTAGGAAACCAAATTCAGGGCATTCATTTGTCTTAGGAGAGTGAGACAAATATCCAAGAGAATAATGCTGTGGATGTAGATATTAAAAGCGATTTTCCACAGAC
>WURW02097606.1:0-12292 GCA_009936525.2 Taenaris catops
TTTGAAAGACGAGTTGTTGTATCATTATTACTACTGTAATTAAAATAAATATTTAAATTATTAGTTGAAAATTCTATAGGAAGGCTCTCAGTCGACTTTCAATGGGTATTCTAGCGTTTAGCCAGGGTGTCCCACACATCCATTCGGTTGTATACCAACGATTTCCCGGTATGAATTTTTACGACTGTCGACATTTTTACTAATTTTCTAAGAGAATATTTTTAACAAGTTAAATTTTAGGGCTAAGAAATAAATTATAACTGATAGGAAGAGAACTTGTTTTATCATAGTTGCTAATGTCATTAAGTAAATAGTCCTTAAAAAAAGCACATATATATTATATTAATACTTGTGGGAAAGCATACATAGCACACAGCAAGTTTACATAGCACACACATCCAAAGTGCTTTCTACGCAACAGCATACCGCAAGGCTCAATCGCTTGGCGATACGGCTTTGTCGGTGGGTGGTAACTAAGCCCGTACGAAGCTCACCACCAAAAACAAAATCATCGAAATGAAATTCACTCGTACATGGATCGCGAAAACGTTCGATTAAATTGCTAGGTCGCTGTGGCGAAAGTCAATACTTCCTCTAGAGCGCAACCTTTTATGGATTAAGTGGTATTGCTGCTATACGCGATTATTATTTTACAAAATTCTTCAAGACGATGTCTACTCTCACTAATGTAACAATCGCGTTATACCTATAATATTTACTCACAAACAAAAGTCAATAGTTTGTTTGCTGTGTATGAGTAATAGCCTTTTAAAAAGCTCCTATTGTTGTATCGACGTTACAAAAACGCAAAAATTTATAATAAAACACTAATTTTTATTAATTTAACCAAACAAGAAACTAAATTCATAACATACAAAGTATACGTTGTGGTACTATTCACCTTATCCAAGTTTGAACACAGATAAATCTTTTCGCAACGGCATTTGAAATAAACTAGGGCAACTATTTAAAAAAGCAGCATTTTAACTCCGGCTACTGTTGTATTCGTTTTGCCAATACGCCTCATTACGATGATAAAAATAATACAAATAAGTTAAAACTGCCCAGGTCGAATGACCCATCGATACAGACGCAGGATTAAATAGAAAAAATTGCGTACGTGCTCTCAATACGCGGCTATCGCGGCATGTCAAAGTTTATACCAATCCAACATAAAGTTCTTCCCAAGAACAACTGATGTCCGTTCATTCTAACTCGCTTTTAAACACTACAGTAACAAATGCGAATACAACGCAATATTTCCTTGTATTCTGAACCTTATTCTATAAACAATAACGTGTTAATACAAGCCAAGATTTGACAAGAATCGGAACAATCGTAGCGGGTCAAGTGTTTGAAAGGCATTTTGCGTGTGGGAGCCACTCCGATACATTTTGCAAAGTGTGTGCCAGTCGTATACACAAATCGGTAAACCATTAACATGTTTTGGCGAATGTTAATTGTATAGGTGAAACTTCTTCCCAATCATTGAAATTTATTGAATTGAAACATATTAGCTGCGAATATTTTTCCAAGAGAATGTTTTTAACAAGTTAAATTAAAGAAATAAATAAAATAAATAAGTGAATAGTTAAATTTGGAAAAAAATGCTATTTAAAGATTTGCAACACTAATTTTAGGTGAATATTCGATACCCATTAGAACATTGACCAAAAATTTGAAATAAACGATGTTATAAGGAACAAAAAACTAGCTGTAACGAATTATAGGAAAAATATTTTTTAACTAAGGTGACTTTAAATTTAATACGACGACGTATTGTTACGTTCGTAGCTTACCTTACGCTCGTTAACAGAATTTGGTGGGTTTCTAAGAACATGTATTTAATTGAAAAGCGTTATAACACATAACTTATTTTATGCATAAATTTATTGGACTTGCATAACTTGACTTGAATCGTGTAGGAGTATGAGATCTTGTTTTCATAGTTATGTTTGTATTATTTTATTGATTTATATTCAGTACTGCACTCAAACAAGTCTAACTTTCATATGTACTTATAACGCAGACGGCAGTTGCAATGCCTTACAGCAATTTATTTATTTAGATTTGCTCGTTATACTTGAAATTTAAAAATTTGGGATAAAACTTGAGATTATAAGTACTTGAAATGATAAACCTAATGTCGTACTTCATTATCAGCACACTAGTAAGGAGATATAATGTTTGCCTATATGTTCTGTATAATTAAGCTTTAATTAATATAAGAAGTCATTTCGCATAGCCGAACATAGCCATGTTGTATGAAAGCTTAATCATAAGAGTGGTGAGAGGTATGAGTGAAATAAATTAGTAAAGTATTATTTATGGTGTAACATATAAACAAAATACCTAAGTTAACAAATATCTAAGTATAGGAACAGTCCTATTGTTACAAATGGAGATCAGTGTATTGGGGAGTAATAAGAACTTATATGCCCACGCAATTGTTTTTCAACTTATTATTATATTTTATTTTATTCTTTTATTAATTTATTTGTCTTTTTTTATTTTTAAATATGTCCACAAATATATATATATATATATATATATATATATATATACAAAGCATATTTAAAAATATACGCGGTGCGGAGCACTGCCCAGGCAGCCGGTAGTTAGGGCTCCAGAGTGAGGAACCTCTTCAGAATACGCGCCGTATCAAGCAATACCGCCCATTGTATCCTGCCCTTGATACAACACGCTAGCGAGAACTTCTTAAGATGTTGTATTTATTATTGAAATCGAAGATATCGCTCACCTACGTAACAAAGGAAAACCGAGCTATAAACATGTTCATACTAGTTCCAGTTTTAGCTCAACTGTTGTGTTTTAAAGAATATTTTCATTTTGTCCTCAAATAGAAATTCAGAATGTATGCAAGACAGCTTTTTAATTATTAAACTACTATTAAATTTAGGTTAGGCAAAAATAAACATTCAGAGCACTGCACCACACTGCAGTCGAATTGAAATACATTTGTACGAAAGAATTCTAAAGCCTTTTCATTTGCATTAAACCAACGAAGTACACATTTATGTGAAAAGCAATGAATCAGAGGAAAATGGAATATATACTAAAAAAATTAATAAACAGTTGCAAGTAGGTGTTTGCTAATCACAATTGAAACTAGAGCAGTACCACAAGTTTAAATTGACGATGTAGTCAAAGAGGAACAAAGTAAGTGTCTGTATATGTTACATAAATAATAATTCAAATTAGGAACGTAGGGTTAACTGTCAAAATAATAGGACGGCATAGTTAAAATAATACAGTAACGCAAGTGACAAAGGCATCTAGATAGAGAAAAGAACTATGTATGTATATAGGAAAAAATCAAACTAGTGGTTTTGACGCGACGTAGTAATGAAACGCTGGACTGCTCGACGATATTGCTTTACTGATAGGGCCGTGAAGGACCGGTTAAGGTGCTACTAAGCTACTAGACGGTCGAAACCGATCACTTGACAAATAAAGTAGGCAATAACTATAGTTAATAAAGATATTATATCAAATGGAATAAAAAAATTATTTTATTCCTAAAAAATGTATTCCTTTAACTACTATTTAGAATTGATAACGCGCTATACCGTGAAAGAGAATAAACGCTTATATATTGCGGGAGAAATTCTGGGATATTTGTAGTCAACCATATCGGATTCGATAACAATCATGGAATGATAATAATAAATATGTAGCTTTTTATTAGATGAGTATGAGAGGAGGGCCAGACCTTAGATGACGATAATAAGCTGCTTACCTTGCCTTCTACATATATACAAAGAATACAGCCACATTAATATACGTTTGCCTATAACATACTCATTTACTTAGTAAATCTGTAGGTGTCAGGATACACAAATGCCGGAAGTTTCCATAATTTAACGGTACGCGATAGAAATGAGGAAGCAAAATGCTCATAGAATAAATGGATAAAAACTTGAACTAATTCCATATAATGTATACCGATATAACATAAACCGATAAAACATTAATTCTGTTCATTTGTTAATAGCAAGCACAATAGCACTGCGACAAGTTAAATTATGAAATTTCATAGTGAAATGATAATTGTTAAAGCGAACATGTATACAGTTTCGTTTATTATAGTGCACAGGTTATTTGATCTATGAGTGTATATCTAAGCTTCATGTATCTAAAATTCTAAAGCATAGCAAAGCAGGAGATAGTCGGTAAAACATTTTTTCTTCTAAAATGAGCGTAGGCGCATTAAAATACTAACACAAAAAACAAACTTATCAAATCTGTTTTCCTTATCATCTATTGTTCAACTCTGTTCCATTAAGAAACTGTATATTAAGGACCAATCCACAGTTCATATTTAATATGCGTACCAAATAAAAAAATCTTCAGATTTCTATTCTCTTCTCTCTCAAACAGTCTCTATTTAAAGCAACACTGTATTTTAATATTTGCGGTGTACGTGAGCAAAAATACCCTAACACTACCATCTACATTGTGCTCAGAAACAGCGCGGCCATCTCGCGTTTATGGCCGTTCTAAGCTTTTTCTTATACACTGCGGTCTAAAGTCACGACACCATTTACAATTATGTACATTTCTGATGTCAACAGTTCCAAAGAAGCATGCAATTTGAATACAACCGCGTCGGTTCACGCATGATCGACCCAGTCGCGAGTCGGGCCTGCTCTCTCATTGATCAACGGCGATAAATAGCCGCAGAGAATACCATAATAGTCTCACAGTAAATGTAAATCGTTCGACTGTTTGTTCGTTAATAACAAAAAAAACTACAATAGTGTGCTATTGTAGTTTTTATTTTCAAGTTCAATTATCGTTAACGAGGCGTAGTTTATGACTACAATGAATTCTTATCATCAATTAGAAGAGAAGTTTTACGCTCTTGGTGTTACAACAGCATAAATTAATGCTCAAACTCATCTTAATAACAAATTCATTGCGGTTTGTAATTTTCCTTGTTTTTATTTCACAATATTTTGGTTAGAAGCGGTCTATTAACTTTTCATTACTTGATTCAAGCCTACTCTCTCAAGGAAGACAGGACTATAGCTTAGACTCAACACGACTCAGATAGAAAAGTAAAATGTTAAATGAAGATCCTAAACTGGAGGGGTTAGGGTAGGAGTAATTTATATCACACCCCTTCCAATAAGTTCGTACCGGAACCCTAAATCGCTTGGCGGTACGTTTTGTCGGTAGGGTAGCAACTAACCGTGGTCGAAGCCGGACCGGATTCAATTTCGAAAAGTTAGTTTTTTCTAAGTGGTCCGGCCGGATTTCGAACCCGGGACCTCAATTTTGCGGCCGGTGTTTCGCACCATTGCGCCAGAAAGGTAGTTATATATTTTTTTCAATACAGCTTTGTTTGTAGGTTAAAAACTAAACATGCTAGCAGAGGAAACATACTCTGAAATACCTCCCGAGAAATGCAGAATTCATTTTTTTTAACTATGAACAGACTAGCGCTTGTCATCACACCTGGCGTTAAGGAATTTGGAAAAAAGTGCTTTAATACTCCTAAGTGGCGTTTACACACGTCATCACACCGAAACGCTAAATCGCTTCGTCGGTAAGTTTATAACTAGCCGCAGCCGAAGCCTACCACCAGTGAGGCTTCTCGGCCCAAGATCGAAGCCACGATCGTTGGTTTTTATAAATTATATATATACTTTATAATCTTTAGATCTTACCTCTTCAACCATTAGACCACTCCCGCTCTTAGTTTACGCGCGACAGATGGCGCAAACGTTGGATTAGCTCATCAATCAACTAGATCTACAATATGCATACAGAAGAATAGAACCTTATGCAATAAGCTATCAATATGAAACATGGTCATTAAGCAATGATATTTATTATTCTACTTCAAGCAGACATGTCACGATTATTGTTGCGGTCACGAACACGCTCTCGCGCCGCTCCTACGATGAACTATATTGATCTGGGATGTCTTATAACACTTCGTTATCGATTAATAATGCGTAAGAGAAACGTGCAACATTAAGTGTTGCTTATAAAAAACAATTATGCTAATTACATATATTATAAAAGTGAAAATTGTAATGTTTTTCAGATTTGTCTATAATTTGGCATACAGATATTTCGCGACTTTGAAAGACAGCATACTTTCTATTCCACTTGGCTTAATGAATGTTACCGACACCAATCATATGTACGGCGTTGTAGCTACTGGATTTTTGTTCGTTTAACAAAAATGGCGTTAGTATTACATTTTTCATTTATTTCTTAATGCAATTCTGATGTCAAAGCAGACGAAAGTCAGGACTTCGGCACATAATTCGGTTTCGGCAATTTTAAATGTAACAATATGTGTTTGAAAAACCTAAACATTAACTTTACGCGATCAGAAACTGCGATACCTAGGAAAGCTAGTGTAGTGTACGAAATGATACACGGCAGGAACCCAAACAGCATAGCTCTAGAGAAACACTAGTGTGTCCTTATAGAAATCCCGTAGCGTCTCGATATTCGCAGAAGGTATCCATTGAGGGGAATTTTAATAGGTCCAATTCTACCTAAACAAAGATTTTCTTCCAGAATACGAATATATGTGTGTGTGTGTGTGTGTATTTTGATTCAACAAGAAAACTTTTCTTTATTCGACTATACTGATTCGATATATACAAGCGCAACATACCACGGAAACGCCGTAAGACAATAAAGCTTGAGAGATTGCGTACGGCTTTCTGATTGCCGCCGCTTCCGCTATTAGCACGGAAGTAATATCTCTACGCATCGTGACTTCAGTATGGACTTTTCTACGTAAGGCTTATAGCTGAATCGGAGAATGTAGAATATTTGACGAAACTTTATTAAACTCTGAGGATTCATAATTCATCATAAGAGAACAGCACTGGTATATTTTATGTTGAACTTCACTATTTATCCTTACATACTAAACTCTTTACATATATTATTTCTTATTCACATTTCTCAGTAGAATTAACTTTCCGTAACTCTGGTAGATTATCTACAAACGGATGGATAAAATGATTCAAATTGATATATGTTTTCCAAATATGAGCTCACAAATGACTGACAAAGAGACGTTTTGTATCCCACATTTATAGCTAATTAAATTTTAAATTGAATCACCAGCTTTAAATGCCAATATGAGGATAAAATATTATCTAATTTATATCCCACTTCAAACACGTCATAACTGAGTGATAAGTGATTTTAGTGTATGTGTACAGCAGTTTGATTGGGCGACATTCATTTTTATTCCGCCTTCACTAAAACTGTAAATCGTCAAGATGTATTTCAACAATATGTTTGTAATTAAGTGACACATCAGTGGTTGTTACGTTAAGCCATGTTATGTCATTTTACTCGTCGAGATCGAAAGCGACTCGCAAATGGCAAAACAAACAATCTAATAAAGTGGTAACTTCACTTTCAAGTATCATACAAGTATTCAACACATATGTGTCTCTAGCTTGTTTTCTAGTCTTTAAAATAATTATGTTATAAATGTAAAAGTTTTCCCTTTGATTATCGATCGATGATAAAATTTATAACAACAAGCTATATGATTTATCGTATTTGTTACATAGGCGGTATAGACTAGTTTAAAATAGAAGAAACGGCCAAATGTTAAAGGACTGCGTAGCCATCGGTACCAAATAATAAGAGTATCTAGCGCTTTGAGAGTCATTACATACTTTCAGCTGTATGTAATGATAACACGTTTACATGATAATAAATATAAACGTGTTAAAGAAATACTAATTTAAAAAATACTACATTGAATAGTGTGTACGAGCGTGCGTGTGTTAGAAAAATCTATAATATACTCTATTGAATAACAATAAATTAGAAATGATGTACTTTCCTATGTATTTCCCTGTATCCTAACACATGCGTGCGTTCGTGTGAGAAGCGCGCGCTCGTGCGTATATGAATAAACGTGTACGCATAAAACTTACGCACGGAGTGCGCAAACGCGTGGGCGAAGACCGTGTACGCGCATATCGACTGTAAGTTTACGAGTACGATTCGGGTTTATAAGGATCCCTATTCGGAAGTCAGGATTTGCATTAAAATGGGCAACTTTTTATGGACAAACTGGACTTTTACTTCGAAATGATCTCTACATGATTCCTGCAGATGCAAAGTTTTTGTAATGATTACAAAACTAAACTCTTGTGTATAATGTTATAATTGTTTGTGTGCTAATTATGTCCGGGGATTCAAGACACTTACTAATTATAAAAATATATCTATATTTTTAATTGGATCTAGTAATGCAATTACTATTGGACAGACGAAAACGAAAGTGATTGGACAAGCGGCGATATAATCAAGAGGCAAGCCTATTTATTATTAACCGGTAATTCTAATGTCGATCTTTTACACTTTCTATTGGTTAATTAACTTGCTTTGCTTGTTTTGTATTGCTTTAGTTTTAAAATGGATGAGATCATCGTTTTATCATATGTGGCCGGTTGCACTGAAAATTCTCTTTCATTCGTACATAATTCTTATGGCATACAAGAGTTATTTACGAATGAAACACAATTTTCAGTGCAACTGGAAACATAAAAACTAAGATTTCAATAATTTTAAACGATGAATATTTACGTCTTATGATAAAATATAATGTCTCCGTGTGTCTTTTCATTTATATTTCTAAAATTCAAGAACAATTACGTATTAGTTTGCTTTCCTATTTTGGTTGATAGGCTACTCATATCCAAGGAATTTGTCCGAGACAGGTTTCCTTCACCTGAAGAGAACGTATCCGTCGACAATAAAAAAATTCTGTTGACGGATTAACGTTTGACCACAATCACATTTAACGTTAAGTGATGATCTAGGCTTAGCTGAAGACACTAATATGCAGGGGCTAAGACTTTCTTACAGTACTTTACAGCGCACACCCACTCCTCCAAGTGGCTTCTACACTACATTGTACCGGAACTCTAAGTCGCATGGCGATACGTCTTGGTGCTTTTTTGGGCGGTAACACACCGCGGCCGATCACCAAAGGATATATATACACAAACGACTCGAGTTATGCCAATTTAGAAAAGTTAGTTTTCAAAAATGACCCAGCCGGTAGTCGAACCCGGGATCTCGACTTGCCACTGATCACACGCACCGTCGCGGCAGAGAGGTTGTCAATATAATGTACCATTAAGCACATTGAAAAAATAAATTCAAGCGTTGCCGGCCCGGAACCAAACCCACGACCTTTAGAAAAGTCGATGTGCTTTAACCGCCATGCCATCACGACTCAGGCATCATCATTTGTTATACTTACAGTTATTTAAAATACACTATATAATTTGTAATTCAAAAAACCGCAGTAACAGTACTATTATATGTTAACATAACCGTTTTTTTCTATATGTCATGAAGAAGTCATTACAGAAATATAATATTCAACGAGTAATAATTCGTCTTTATGTAATAGACTTTAATTTATAAAAATGGCGCTTACTGGCTACCTCTAGTTAAATATATATAAGAAAACATAAAAATGCAAGCTTGTTTTACTTGCAGGAGAAGCTAGAGGTGGCCAGAAAGCTGTCAAAGACGTTGAATCTGACGATGGACTGGATCTGACAGAGATAATGCCAAGGCCCGTCCTCACACCAAAAGACAAGAGGAAAATTATGAGGAATAACGTCTTACAAGTGCTGATCAAGTCAACAGTGATGCCGTTCCGATGGCTCAAGAGCTCGTACAGATGTTTCTACTGTTACGAAATATTTCAAGAGTCCTCGGATCTGAAGAACCACCAACATGTCCACGTCGGTGACGAGATCAAGGAGCAGGCTATGAACAATTACTGGGATCCAGTAGTGTACGTCGACATATCGAATTTAACATGCAAGCTGTGCCCGGAGAACATCACGGATTTGTACGAGAGATGCAGTTGGAGCTGGCCCGCAGCACAAACCTTCTCCTAACCGGCTTCTACATAAACATTGCACCGGAACGCTAAATCGCTTGGCGGCACTTCTTTGTCGGTAGGGTGGTAGCTAACTGCGGCTAGAGTCCACCAACAGAGGGCATATACACTACGACCAGATCTGAGCCAATTTAGAAAAGTTCGTTTTCTAAAGTGACCCAATCGGGAATCGAACCCGGGACCTCAGTTTTGCGGCTAGTGTTAAGCACCGTTGCCACAGAGAGGTGGGCAAAAGCCGTCGTCGAGGTGTGTGTATAAAGTACTCTTGTTTTAACTTAATCAATTGTGATAGTGTTTAAATGCTAATCTGTAACCACAAAAAATCCCTCCTACGGCTTCTATTGTGTTGATAACACCCAATAATAATTTATATTATATATCTTCCATGTACATACCGTACCGACCGACATAGCCGTGATGGCGTAGCGGTTTGAAGACGTCGACCTTTAATAAAACGGTCGGTCTTAAGTGTCTGGTTTTTTCTAAGGTTTATATATGCTTATGATTTGAAATAACTGTCCTATCATACATTGTTTAATGTAGAAAATCTTTGTTAAACATTTCCTTAGCCGACATCCGAGATTATGTTTATGTTATTTATTCAGCAAACAAAGGCGATAACTATGTAAGTTATTGGCTAAAACTGCAATGATGTTGTGCAAAACGACGTACGCAGCACCCATTCCCGAGGTTTATGTATCTCTTGAGTACATTTAAAATTTCCATGTCTTAGTTTCGGCAAATTGTGTGACGCCTGCAAATGTAGCGCAAAAGCCAGATCTTTAATAAAAAACGTTATAAATAGCTGCATTAAAAATGATGCTATAAAATACCGTTTGATTGTAGTCTTGACTGTTTGTTAAATTTGCATTGTTTTATATATATATATATATATATATATATATATATACATGTCGTTAACAAATTATTGATACAACACTAAAGTTAATTGTGATGGCAACACTCAAAGGCAAAAGCATGTTAAAATACGACCAATCGCATAATAGTACAGGTTGCAGTTGGCAGGGCATGTCGTAAGATTGTACCCACTAAACCCCCTCCAAGGGAACGTACCGGCGCTTCCCAGGTGCAATGCCTCTTGGGCGCCTCTAATTTTCTCGAAAATGTGTGTACCCGTGTGACTTTTGTTTACTAGATATGACAAATTAAAATATTGTGGTTTTGGTTGCCTTATATTCTAGGTTGTATCATCTAACAATTAAAAGCGCAAAAAGGAAAAAATACGTTTCGGAAATGTTAGATAACAAATGTAATGTTTACGGTATATAAAAACAAAACTGGCCTGGGATTAAACCCGCGATATTTTGATGGGCTCAATATATTTTTTAAATAGCAAGATAAAGTATGCCAAATAATGTTGTTCCAAATATCGGTTAGAGTTTGAGTAATATATACTCTAGTATTTGTAGAAACTAAATATATGTAATAGTTTTATTATAACGAGAGTAACATTAATGATGTACCAAAATTTACTTGCTTACACAAAATGTGGAATACTGAAGAAGCTAAACAGTACAGGTTATGTGTTAAAACTTTTATATTACATGTAAGATCCTTACTGAAAATGCCGTATTTTAGTTTCAGAAAAAAGAACCCATATTTTAGTTTCAGAATGTTGCATTATTTCCGGTATACCCATAATATAAGACTGTGTTCAAATTGACGTGTTTAAAAGAGCTGTGCTACTTACATACACACTCTGAAAAGTCCAGATTATGAGTATGTTTTACAACATCAATATCACATATAAAATTACATATACTTACTAAAACTAAACTAGGCCAACTTTAGTTTCAGAGAGAAAATACGCGTATTTTAATTTCAGAAAGCTGCCTTATTACCCATAACCCATAGGTACTTTTTCCGGAAATATATGTCACCTTTTTTAGGACTCTTTTCCGGAAATATTATTCCACAATAGGTCGCGATCCTCTGCATTGGGGAATCGACGCAAGAAGGAGGTACACGCTGTCAAAAAATTTACACTTATGCTAGCTGACCCGTAAATTATTTCTAGGGAATTTCTAATGTAGAAAAAAATAACTTACTTATTGTAAGTGTGTAAGGATGTGTGTTGATGTGGATGTGGAAAGAGGCATGGAGCGCTGTGAACGACGAGGGACATACATATAACAAAACACAAAAAATAAATTTATTATGGCGTGTGAAGCCGTGATGGCCTTTTGAGCACATCGGTCTTTAACAAAAAGGGTCGCGGGTTCAAATCCGGGTCGGCACCTCTGAGTTTTTTTTATTTTTACATAAAATATGAACACAAAGTGTCTACAAAGGAGTTTCCATCGAGTTCTAATGTCCAAATTTTTTATT